>JAUIRK010000828.1:135000-148089 GCA_030549495.1 Nectonema munidae
GGTTGATTTAAAGATATCACAGTTTAGGGAGATTCCAGCACTCTACCATCTATAGCTAAACTAGTGTAAAAAGGATGAAAAAATGCTCAATATCGCGAGTTACACTAATTTGAGCCCAAATGTAATATAATAAAAATAGTAGTGAAAAAGTTTTAATATTCATAATACAGGAAAAGCAAACATTCGCGGGGCCCCATCAAAGCCCGGGGCCCAATTACATAAAATCGGTCAAATCGGCTTGAAACCGGCCCTGGGTATAGATAGCTAAATATAAACTATAGAAATAAATGTAATTTGAAAAACCTCTAAAATAGAAAAAAAGTAGCTAAATTATAAAACTTTGATTAATAGAACTTTAAAATGATTGTTATTTTAACTTGGCGCAAATTCTAACTTGGCAGAAGACAGTTGCTAATTTTGTACGTTTTCCCTACTGTTGATAACATACGATGTTCTACTTCATGTTGATATAGATTTTCATCAAACATCGTTATATTTATGATATACCATACTATCTAGGGGTATATATAATAATCTAATATTAAATAAAATCAACTATCGTTCAATTTTTGAAACACATTTGATTTTGATTTGATATCCTGCTAATTTGAAATGCTCGTAATACTAAATCACGTCTAGACACCATTTAACTTCAACTATGGAGAGAGAAATTTAGCCATTCAAAAGTTCAGCAATTGAAAGCAAAAAGTTGCTTAAATTTTTGGAAGATGAAATAAGTGAACTTTCTTACTTCAGCGGTCATGGCTATGCCCATTTTTTTCAATACCCTTTTGTCAAGCTGGTGTTGAGGCCTTTTTTTAAATTTGTTTTATTCGTTTCTCCAAACAGATGCTCTTTTTTATATTTTTTAGCAGAAAAAATTATGAAAAATAGAAGTTATAAAGTAAACTAATTGATCATCCTCATTTTATAAAAAAAAATTGGTTTAGACATCCCATCATTAACGCTTTTGAACAGGGTCGGCAAAATATTTCAACTGCGGTCTCCATTAAAGTCGTCTACTCAAGGTTCGATGGAAAAGTTAAAAAACCAAATACAATTGTCAGTTTTACTCATCCGTTGAATCAAAATTGTAAAAAAAGTACTTGTTGTTTTGAAACTTAGCAAAACGTTCACATTTTTCAAATAAAGATCAAAAAATCCTTCAAGGTTTTAAATCGAGCAAGAAACGCATAAAAAACATACACGAGTAACTTAATAAATACTTAGTCGACAAGAAATATCTTTAAAAAAGTTCAAATATTTTTGGCGAGTATTTTTAAAGTGGGAATTTATGAATGGTCGATTTTTGAAGCAAGATTTCTAGACATCACTATATATAAACTGGAGATAACTATTTTTTGCAGTATAAATTGCAAGCATATAGCACTTGCAGTTGTATATTTTGCATTTGTAGCTGTATTTGGTTAAGTATACCAAATTCTGATTTTATCATGACATATAGAAATAATATATGGGTGAAAAAATATATATGTATAACATAACATAAGTGTATTAAGCAATGTCTTTACATTCCGATATAGAATAGATAGAGGCTAACTGCCTATGTGAATTGCATCAAATATAATACAAATAAAATACAAATCCATCAAATAATGAGATATCTTTTATCTTTCCGAAAGGCATGAGGCCCGCGACGTATTTTTATGCGGCCCTTGAAAAATATTTAAAATTATATTTTAATTTTGTTGTTTTTAATTTTTTTTTATTTTTTCAAATTTATTTAGAAATTAAGATGTCAAATAAATGAAAATTAGTTGATGTCGACTGTTTCAGAATAAATGGACCGATAATTATTTTTTTGTACCAAAAAATGAAAAAGCACTTTGTCTCATTTGTTCAGAAACAGTTTCTGTTTTGAAAGAATACAATTTGAAAAGACATTATAGTACCAAACATTCTCAGTATAGCTTTTGTGCGTGGTGCTGACTCAGACTTTAATGTAACTGAAGAATTATAAGGATTGCAAACAATGAAAAGTACACAGGAGAGGATATATTTCTGCAAGTTAAAAATTTAATGAACAACTTCAATCTTCAAATAGAAAAGCTTCATAGTTTGGCAACAGATAGCGCTCCTGCCATGGTTGGAAGTAAAGTTGGATTTGTTTCTAAAATGAATAAAGAGCTTTCAATTTACAATAAAGAGAAAAACATCATTAAAGTGATCAATCTATTAAAATTTTCACATGTAATGTCTATTGTGGTGTCTTGTGTTAATTTTATAAAGTCAAGAGGCCTTAACCAACGTCAGTTTAAAGAATTTTTAAAAGTCGTTGATTCTTAATATGGCAACCTTGCTTATTATTGCGAAGTACGTTGGATAAGTAAGAGTAAAATGCTAAAACAATTCTACAATCTTAGAGAAGAAATGTTTGCTTTTATGAATATGAAAGGAAAATTTGTTTTAGAGCTCCAAAATGAAAATTAGATATTGGATTTGGCTTTTCTTTTGGATCTTACATCTTATTTAAATGAACTAAACTTGAAGTTGCAGGGGAAAGTTCAACTTGTTCATGATTTGTATAAGCATGTCAGAGTCTTTCAAAGTAAACTTCAGCTTTGGGAAAAGCAACTAAGAGATGGAAAAACTTTTCACTTTCCCACTTTGGCACAGCACAAACACTCTGATTTTTCTTCATTTGCAAACGAACTTCAATTTCTCAACAAAGAATTCTCAGAAAGATTTCAAGACTTTATTGGTCAAGATTTGTATTTCAAAATTGTTTCCTCTCCATTCCAAGTCAATGTTGACTCTGTTTTTGACGTTCTTCAGATGGAATTGCTTGAATTACAAGGAAGTGATGATCTCAAACAAAAATTCAAAGAAACAACTTTGTTAGAGTTCTACAAGTCCCTACCGAAGAAAGATTATCCCGAAATACTAAAACTCGCAAAAAGTTTCATTTCTATTTTTGCAAGCACTTATGTATGTGAGCAAATGTTTTCTAGAATGAAACATATTAAATCTAGCCATAAGTCAAATATTACTGATGAGCACTTTTTATGCAACCTGAGAGTAGCAACATCCCAAATTTCTCCTAATATTGATAGATTGTTGAGAAATATAAATGTACAAAAGTCCCATTGATGCATGTGTTGTTAAAAAAAATAAATTTGGGTAACTTTTTGTTTTCTTAATCATAAAAACTTACACATAAATCTATACTAATAATAATTAGCATTACGAAATAAAGATGTAAAGACAAAAATATGTATCATAAGAATGATAACAATTTAAACAATTGTTTGACACTTTAATACAGCACACACTAATACTTATATATAATTTTTTTTTACATAACCACTAAGTTTTTTTTTTCTTCGGAGGTATTTCGATATTCTCTCTACCTAATTTCACTTTGTGTATAATGGAAAAGTGATATAAATAGCCATGCGGCCCGCGGTCACTTGCAAAGTATATAATACGGCCTCAAGTTCACAAAAAGTTGACCACGTCTGATCTAAGTAGTGCCTTTATAGAAGCTATGTAAATTTTCATTAAAAATTCGTATTGGAGTGGGTTTTCTCTACCAAATCAAAATCATTGAATAATAGATAAATAGTATGTCTGGCAAACACTACCCTTTCTATGTAACATTTTTATTTGTATACATTTCGTTGTCTCCCGTCCCCTTGCCAGACTAGAAATATATACAAATATAATATACACCAGCTATAAAACTATAATTGCTATATCAGTATAATAAATCGATTCCAAATACCCAATCTTTCAAACTAAATATGATTTGTGTTTATCAGGGCATTAAGATATCGATCATTCAGAATCTTAGATGATATTTTAGGTCAAAGATGATATAGAAATTTTGATTAATCATCTCACAGACATCTTTTGATATTTTTGGAGGAGAGTAATTAATAATGTATTCCAATAGGTTTCAACGCGCCTCACTTCAAATCAATATAAAACGTGAGAGATAAAACTGTGACACGTCTGCAAGATATTAGATAATACTTTTCACTTCCCAGGCTAGATGCTCTATTTCAATCTTGACAATTTATAAAAATGTAACGATTTATCCGCATCGCCACCTGTAATAATCGAATATTTTTATAGATCAGGATTGATAAAAATTCACAGATTCGGGCCTATTTTACTTAAATTTTTAAAATGAGCTTCATTTTGTGTCTTGCTATATTCTTTGACTTCCCACTACGATACCGAGTCAAAATCTCCGCTAACCAAAATCTCCGCTATTCAAAATCTCTGCTACCAAAATTTACGATAATAATTTTCATATAAATTTTAAATATCCCAAAACTAAAAACTGTTCAAATTTCTTATGTGAATCTTCGGAAGCAAAATTTCTAAAGTTCAAAATCCAAAAAAATTTTATCTCAATTTTGTCAGATATTCTATAAACTAAATTTTTTCTAACTAAAACTTTTGAAATAATAACTTGAAAATTTGCAGAAAATAAATGGCATTTAATTTCTTATATACCCTAAAATTTAAGTGGAGAAATATTTTGAAGGTTTACAAGAATATACATGTTATGCTGAGTAATCTTAGCTATACTTTTCGTAGTCCTAAATTTGTAGCTTCCTTAATGAAGAACATACAATCAATTAATTTTCTTGATATTGATATCCAACCTCGTTGCCCCCCCCTCTTTTCTTTCATACAAAACTTTTTTTATTCCCCACACTTTTGTTTTTTCCCAAAATTTTCCCGCGAAAAAAAAAAAAAACTAAAAAATATCTTTTTCCTCCTTTTTTATTAAAAAAAAAAAACACAAAAAATAAACCCCCCCCCCTTAATTAATTAAGGAGAAGATGTTTTTGTTTTTTCATTGAATCTGTGATGTGAGAGAAATTTATTTTTTTTTTTCCTCAAAAAAAAAAAAAAAAAAAAAAAATAAAAAAAATTTAAAAGGAAAGGGATTTTTAATATAATTAGGCATGATTTTTGTAGCGAAGATTTTGGTAGCGGAGATTTTGGTTAGCGGAGATTTTCTCTTGTATTCTCTAACATTGGACTCCTGCCGTTTCTCTAAAATGCCAAAACGGATTTCGATACTGTGTTTGAAAATTGTATTTTCGGAACAGCTAACTATCACTTTTATTCAGATAAATTTCAAATAAACATTACTCAAAACGTGTTGCTTTTATTATTACTTGTTTTTTAGGTACGATTACAGGTGTGGACACCCTGTTAATTTATACTGTAAAAAAATTGAAATTATTCAAAATAACTTCGTATTTAATTCCAAATTTCACTAAATTTTATAATGAAATGATTTTCAAATTAAAATTCTTAATTTTGAAAAATTGCAAGTTTGCAGACTTCATATTTGTTAGAAAGTTTTAATTTTAGGTTAACTGAATCCCAAATAGTAGTTATAGAATTTAGTTAATAATCTTAATTCATTTAAATTGAATTTGAAGTTATTCATCAGACAAATGGAAAAGTTTCATTTAAAGCATTTACATCTTCCACATTTAATACTTCAACTTGATAAAGACCCGTGCAGTCGAAAATTCCTTTTATGTAAACAAATTTGTTGGAAAATTTATTCTTTTTGTTTTCGCTTTTTATTTCAAAGAAATGACTCTTCCGCACTATACTTGTATTCAGAATAATCCAAGTCATTGCGGGAGTCGTTTTGGTGATTTTGAGGAAGATAAAACTCTGGCCTAGGGAAGATTTGCATACATACAGATGTGAATCTTGAATCATAATGATTAAAAATAAATATAAATCATGATTAACAGATTCAAACTTGAATAGTTGTTTAACTTTTTATGTTACTGAAACAAACTGCAAAGTTCACTACCATAGGTTTATTTTGAAAAGATTATTATGGGAAAGTTTAAAGTCTAATATAAAAAAGCACCCCATTTAAATCTTAAAGGTATATTCAAGAAACAAGAAGAAAAATAATTTTTTTGACGCGCATATTCTAGAAAAGGTTAGCCGGTCCTGTATCTTACATACAAACTGTTTAAATGCTTGTTCGAATGCGTAAATAAGCTTCAACTACATTTGAATCAAATTAAGTCTTCATGTATCGTATATTCTGATGTATCATGGCATCCTTGCATTTGAGATGTAAAATTGTTTTATATAAATGATGCAATTCGCACACCTAATAAACCTGAATAAATCGTTTAATTATACTTAGGTGGAACAAAGATTTGAATGATCAGTTTTGATAACTTTATTAATAAAACGTATATCAGAGTGTCCAAGTGTATTTCAATCTCAGGGCGGATATTAAATTTTTAGCAATATATAATAAGCAATCCTTGAATTTTTACTATAAATTAATTGCAATGAACATATGATTTCTATAGGATTCAACATTGAACTATACGGTACGAGTCTTAAAATTATAATTATACAGGAGCGGATCTAGAAATTGGCATTATGGCAGGGGCGGATTTTACTAAACTAGAACTCAAATGTAAAGAATATAAATTTAGGCTTTATCAAAATTTTTAAGCTATTTTTATCTTATTTTGGGTAATAGTTTAATAAAAAGGGAAAACTGGTTTTTTTTTATCATAAAACTTAGAGTTTTATAATAATATAACAAAAAATTATAAGTTTATTGTAAGAAAGTAACTAGATTAAGAACTAAGAGGATTAAGGAGTCTCATCCGTCTAGGACACTTTTTAGCATACATATAAATAATGGTCTCACTGTAAATATCCAATCGAATATCTATGGGAACAAAAAGAAGAATGAGAGCATTAAAACGATCCTCATTCATTGAAATGTGAAGTGAATTGATGTGGTAAAACTTGATGTGTTAATAAATTTACAAAAAAAAAGATAATATAAAAGTAATAAGTGTCACACTTAACTATGATTGAGACATTAAAAACTTTTTAGGGCTTCTCACTTTAGAGAAAGATTGAATCTAAAAAACGAGTTGCAGAAATCATCATAATATTTGGGTTCTACGAAAAGAATTAGATCAAGAAAAATTTTCAAGCAAATTGGCAATGCAATTTTAAAGGAGGGGGGGGCGTACGTCGTCCGCCCCCTTTAAATCCGCCAGTGAATCTGAGGTATGTTTAACCCAGCCTGTCTCACTGGGTCTTAAGAGCCTAGAACAAGAGTTCTGTGTCTGGGATACTCACATCCCTTGGCGATTTGGGAACCAAATACTTGAGGTATATGACTTTTTTTTGTTGTCATTTTCGGTTCTACAACAAAATCATCTAGAGGGCAAAACTCGTATATTACAAAATCACCCAAGCATTGGAGTCACCAAACACGTCATTTGCCTTGGATTTTAAATATTTGGATTTTTTCGAAAGGTATATGATTTCTATTATTGTTTTCACATAAAAAATTACTATTTTATTTTATACAAACTAAAGGATATTAATTTTTCAATAATTCAGAATTTTGTTTCTTGTTTTTTTGTTTCTTATAACAGATATATAATCTAACTTAGTGTTCTTTGCCCACATTTTTGAGGATGCCCAACATTATAAATTACCTTGGAATATATTTAGTTATCTCTGCATTCAGATTTAGGCAAAAAGTAACAGTACTAACTTGATTGTTAAAGAAAATCTATAAATAGTAGCGGTAGAATGAGCTTATTGTATCTCTTCATTGCTTATATAGTTCTAGCTACGAAAATTCCCGAAAACTAAAATCCCCGCTACGAAAATCTCCGAAACCCAAAATCCCCACTACCAAAATCCCCGAAAACTAACGTAGCAGTAACTTTAGTTTTTAAGGATTTTGACTAGAAACCCATATAATGAAATACTAGTATAATCATTTATTTCTTTTACACTTGATATTGCATTTAGTTAGCTCAACAAAAAATTACTGATATAATGTCAGCATAATTGTGTTAATTTGCTAAATCTCTCGTCTTAGTTCTTTTCTCGCATCCGTTCTCCATATGACAATCTGCCGTTTCATCTGTTTGGATGTCTAATGAAAATAGCAGTATTGTCAATTGCTCCCTTTATATATAGGAAAGCAATAATCTTTTATCTAAAATTAAATCATCTTAGAAAGGGTGCATTTAGAAATCACTCTACTTCACATATATGGGCGTACATTAATTTTAAAAAATCAAATTGCTGCTTTGACTCTTTGATTACATTTTCATGAAGGGATGACTTTGAATTTTCTACAAAAGATTTTTTCCAAAGCGGATTAAGTCCAGAAGAATTTGGTCCATCGAGGATTTTGAGCTGCGTGGGTATTTGTCCTGATACCCTATTTTTCATTGGAATACTTGATTTTAGGGGTAAGATAACATGTGAGTATAGGTTTGACACTCATTGTACCAACCAGAGTGCAGCATGCTTTATATGAACAAAAACATTTAGAAATATCCTCCGATATTAGTAATATAGGGAGGGTGTCATTCAAAAAACTTCAAACGAAGCTGTTATATACAATAGATGCAATATTATAGCATGAAACACACATACGCTGTATACACCTGATTTTATAAGCAACTCCATTTTCAAGATCTGACCTCACGTGCTAAGGGTGGGAGGCCTTTCAGGCATAAAGTTGCTTAAAAGTAGTTGTTAGCATTTTTTTATTATTTAATTTTTTTTCTTAAATATGTAAAATTGATATAATTAATAATTTTAATAAATTATAAAATTTTATTTTTATTAAATTAAATTAAAAAAATAGATTAATTCAAAATGAGTCTTATTCCTTTGTAAAGGGAGTAATGAAAGTAATGCTTACAATTCCAAAAACATAGCAAGAGATGATGATCCATGTGCTAACCAAGTTGCTTAATTTTTGATGGGATTTGAGAATGTGAAGAGATGATGAATATAGAGAACTCCGTTGCTTTAAATATTGAAATTTTGAAAATAAATCTCTTTCCAAATAAATAGGATAACGATGTCTGGACATAGGTTTTTTTTATTACATTAACAACCACTGGCATATATGATGAATCGTTTTCCTTAATGATCGACTCCTGTATTATGTTACACACACCAGAATATTCCAATAAAATACTGACAATATCTGTATATAATATACTGATAATAAACTCTATTAAAAATATTATTTGTGTTCAACGATTCGTGCGTGAAATATTTTAGTGAAAAAAATTATGCCTTGAAGAAGTGCAAAGCTCCTCCTTATCTTTATCTGAGTTTTACCACTTCTGCGCCGAGATATGCCGCCAGCTTTAGTAAGCTTTCCAGAAATATATAGCCTCGCATTATTATTTCTGCGTATATGGATTTGGTTAGCTCTAACATGTGGGACTGGGTTTTTTATCGCGTTTTTCATAATTTATGGTTTTTTGTTATTTCAAATTATTTGGAAAAGCTTTGGTATGCTACTTCTGGGTAAATTAATACCCAACTATTTTCTTTATGTTTAATCTTTCACATTTTAGATTTCAAAATTTCCCATTCACATCATAATTTGAAAAAATATCAAAAATCTTCCAGATTTTGCACTGCAAAAGGTAAGTTCTATACTTCAGTAGAGATTTTATTTATCTTTCCATTTGTTAAGCTCATACTTAACAAATATGCTAAACTAGAATCTTGGAATCCAAACTTTTCATTAATAGACCACAGAAGAAGATTCAGAAGAAGATTAAAGCATACAATAAAATAAGTGTTGATGATAGTATTCACAATTGTAAATAAAAGATAGACTACCACTGTAAAATTTTAAAATGTAAAACTAAATATAAAGTTTGTGTTATTAGAAAATTTTATTGAGATCAAATATAGGAAGGAGACCCATAATGACATCAAGTATCCTTACAACAAAATTAAAAATATTAATTAATATACATAAAATAATATAGTTGTTAACAGAAACACAAGATTTCGTCAAAAAACAAAATATGCCTTAAAAAATAATTTATTTAAAATATTACTTTAAAATAGAGATACATAAAATATTGAAAATTTACGAGATGTTGTCGACAGAAATACAGATATTTGGCAAAAACAAGTCTTAAAGGCAAAAAATTATTCCAAATATTAACCTGATATATGGTAGGAAATCAGAGGCATAAGAGCCACATGCGGCCTTGTATGATAATGTAAATTCTACATATGGGTGTCGATCCAACGTAAAATTTTTCTTTAAAACTATTTTTGGAAAAGTTTTCAAAACTCTTTCTGAAACAAGATATAATTAGTTTATTTAAATTAAAACGAAGTCTTAAAGATCATACGAAAAAGGTGATAGGGTAATAAAAATCATATTTTTGTCTAATCGCATTGAATGAGACATATGTATTTGCAATTCACTTCTATGCCATAAAAATGTTCTTACAACCAAATTTTATTGTGACCGCTAAACATTGAGGAGATTTCAATGTGGGAAGCAGCTCAAAATTGTTGCCCACCGCTGATGCAAAAATATAGAGAAAATTTCATGTTTTATTTGTTGTTGAAGAAATTTCTTCGTCTTGGTTGTCAACAATATGTGTTCTTTTGGCTGATGCGAAAATCTCGTCTTGGTTCTGGACAAAATTTAGTGTTCTCGTATAGGAAAAAGATGGTAGGCTTGTCTGTAGAATTAATTTTATCTTTATAATTAAAAAACATACCTCGTATAAACACTCCTCCTAAATTTGTTGCAATTTACGCAACGGTTTTAACTAAGGAAGGTCTTTTAGTAGCCCTCCATCGTTTCCGCCTTCATAAAAAACTTTCTCGGTATGGCACTGCTAAACACGTTACTCGTGAAAACAATAGTAGATACACTTAAATCCTAGGAACATGGAAAGTCCATTCCTTTCTTCTTATTGTGTTATCAGAAGTTTTGGTTCCTTTTTGTTTCGATTTTAGGGCATTTTGAGCAAGAAACTACATAATCTATCGAAATATAATTTCTCATGCTCCCCGATCAGAAATATCATTGGTGAAAATGTCGTATTTGTGCTTTAACCCATTTTGGGTTATTATTCCTTTAGAGAAGAACGCAGACAAACTCGAATTTCGAATGGAATTCAATAAGATTCCATTCCTAATTGATCCAATGATTTGATTTTGTAAATATCTTTGTTTAAAAAACTAAAGTGAAGTACTTTTGAGTAAGGTTACTTTAAACTTTTTAAAGAAAACTCGATGTCATTATGCAGGTAAATCTATTTTTAACTTTAAATTTATCCTAATTTTTGACATCATAGAGAAAAATGTTGCGAATTAAAAAAATGAAATATCAAAATATTTTTTTTTATAAATATGAGTTCATTTTTGAATTTATTTGAAAAAATTTGAGGTTCAAGTTTAAAAATTTAATTTCTTGAAGTTTTAAATTACTTTTATTAATACGGTATTTATAATTTTATGCATTTATCCTATTAACATATGAATTTTTTATTTTAAAATTTTTCTTTATATAAAATAATTTTGAAATAATTGACATATGATACATCAAAAATATTATTAAAAGAGGAATTAAAAAACAATGGAGACGATAAAATTTGGTGAATCAAAAATTTTTTGGAAATTGAAAATAGAGAAAGATTGAACAACATATGATATCCTGAGAGCAAAATTTTTTGGATAAGTTCCCCCAAAAATTTCTTTAAAAAACTTTCAAGAAGTGATTACGGTTTAAATTCAAAGATGTCGAAGCTAAAATACCTTGATTGCTAACACACTTACATATTACAAAAATATTTTATTTACATTTTTTAATGAAGTTTATTCAAGAATTCTTTTCATTTCCCATAATTTTCAAAATCCACGTGCAATGAATGGTATTATTGACACTAATTATTTTTACGGGTTTCATCAATATTTTGCATTTACACAATGAAAAAGGAAATTATTTAATTTATTTTTTTAGTTTCCATAAGATTTTTTTTTTTTTTTATATTGTTTTTTTTTGGAAGAAAATATATATGGTATAGGGTATATATATATCTAGGAAAGTGTTAAGGATTTTTTTAAATAGATTTAACTTTCTTATAATCATCAAATGTTTTTGCGATATTTAAAAGAATGAAAAACAAGCAAAATATACGAATTGCTATTGTAGGTAAGGCACTGGAAGCGTAACTTATCATCAAAATGATGTTTTGTTAATTTTAATAACCATAAAAAAAGAAGTCTTTAATTTTCACGTGGGTCCACAAGAATTAGTTAAAATTAATTTTCGCGCGAGTATGTGCGTATGTGGGTAAAATTCATTAGAAATGGAAGGATGAAATCTCTGTGTTCCTCCAAAATTTTTTGTGCTTCGCTTTTCACATGGCGCTTTGCTTCTTCTTGTTTGTGAGGAGTAGTACAGCAAATCCAATTTGCAAAACTCAATAATCGTGTCTACTATTCTCTCACGCTTGAATTGAGCAATCTCATCTAAAAATCTTTTCTTTCATCCTTGGCAAAAGAGATAAAGACCAAGCTGTGGTGTAACAATTTCTATGATAAATTCCTTTGATTTGTCTCATATATAAACACACACATTGTGATGTATATCATATACCACCTAAAAGTATATGATGTTTTATCTTTTTAATTATACACTTTTGTAAAAAATACTTTTATCAATTTTTCTAGACATCAGTGGCGTATTGATTTTTGTGATTTATTTTTTAGAAGACTAATATTCTAAATTTATAATATATGCATTAAAATTTTGACATAAAGCGAACAATTTTTAAAATGATAACTTTAAATAAACAACGTTCTTTGATGATGATTCTGATGATGATGATGATTTTGCTGATTCTGATGATGATGATGATTTTGCTGATGATGATGAGGGTGATGATTTTGCTGATGATGATGATGATGATGATTTTGCTGATGATGATGATGATAATGATGATGATGATGATGATGATGATGATGATGATGATGATGATGATGATGATGATGATGATGATGATGATGATGATGATGATGATGATGATGATGATGATGATGATGATGATGATGATGATGATGATGATGATGATGATGATGATGATGATGATGATGATGATGATGATGATGATGATGATGATGATGATGATGATGATGATGATGATGATGATGATGATGATGATGATGATGATGATGATGATTTTGCTGATGATGATGATGATGATGATTTTGCTGATGATGATGATGATG
>JAUIRK010000830.1:0-150952 GCA_030549495.1 Nectonema munidae
ATGAAAGCGATTTTGGGAGTCTACTGGCCTACCGAGAATTTTTTTATCTATAATGGTATTATTTAAATGCAATTACTTTTCAAGCAAGTAATTTGTTTTATTCCATTATCGAAGATGCAAAAATATTCAGATATTCTTGAAAGAAGGCAGAAATTTAAATATGACAGCTTTTCCACCCAAACACAGTTTCTTGGGAATACTTCAGTCATTTCTATTTGTTAAGCCACGATGTGCGATCAGGTTTGTTGCTGGAAAAATTTCAAAAACACCTTCAAAACTTACTTGGCAGAGTTAATTTATTCAATGCTCAATAAAAGAAAAGTACTTAGACACTCTTGACGCAGCTAAGTGATAGATTTTTATTGATTTAAGTTTGCTGAAAGAGCACTCATAGACAGGGTTTCGGAGTCGTAGATTTTAATGGGGCAGGAGTTGGAGGGAGAGCCGGTTTAAGTAATGAAAAAAAGTTTGAATGGGCATCTGGAGTGGCAGTCGAAGCCTGGAGTGAAGGTTTGGCGCTAAATTTACCAAGTTCTTAAGTACCTGAATTTTTTCAAGTACCGTGAAACCTGTCTATTGCGGACAACTAAGGAAATGTTAATATTCTCCGTTATTGCCAAACTCAATATTATCTAAGAATTGAGTTATATTGAAAACAGACTGTGCACTGCGTGATATAGGAGAACATCTTTGTGAAACAGAATTTTTGACAAGATCCGTTTGCTACCTCTAGCTAACGCCCATGTTTCAAAATTTTAATGTTGAATCTTCGACTAAGCCAGATTTGCAAAGATTGAGTGTCCAGTACTATATCTTTTTTTCAACAAAGAGCACTTATATCATAATGGAGAATGATCAAATATTATTTTATGACGTCACCACAATAAAAATTCCGTTCATCGCATGATTTTGCGTTCAAATCATTTAAAGCCCCTTATGAAGTATGGACGCGTAGTTGATTTTCAAATTGTCTGCGCTCATACACTTATCGATTTTTACATCGCTCTTTTTGCCAGCCATGTTTTGAGCCTTAAATTCTTGCGTATGAAGGCCTTTCGAGATATAAATTCCTTTTCTTTTTTTAGCTGAAAAGTATCTTAGCTTCAAATGGGAATTTATCGTAGGAGCCGGACGACTAAGGGTGACCTGAGCTTCAAGAAGAAGCACCGACTCAAGAGAAAAACAAAGGATCACGATGAAGTGCACGACCAACTTAACGTTGCGAGCATCGATTCCCTCAAAAATCGACCCAAGGACGAAGAATTGCCAGGTCAAATCAACTCATTTTAACACTTTTCCTTCGCTAAAAGGAATAATATATTCTATGGCTACTACCATATGATACTCAAATTTAGTTGAAAATGAGAAATTGTATCATAATTATACAATCATAACATTAAGCTGTCTTCGGGCGGTCCTCTAATTAAATAGGGCTTCATTTTCAAATGTCAGGAAAGCGTTAGATGGGTTGGAGATATGGCCTGCTTTATTTGATGCACAGACTTCAGTTCCAAAGCGGGAAGGACTTTCAATCACTTTTGGTGTTTATTAAAACCATTCTGTCCCTCCAGTCCATCACTTAGCAATTTAGGAGAATGGAAAGAAATTATAGATATTTTTATTTTCCACAAATTAAATGCGTCGTCTATCACGGTATCTCCTTTCTTTTTCAATGAGTTTTTAAACATGCGATTTTTAGTTTATCGGACACTGGTGTCTCTCCCATTGTGCCTGAAGGTATTGAGCGTAATATGTCATTTATTGGAGCAAAAATGTCTAATCTTGTTTTTTATATCACGAAATTCTCTTTGTTACTTGGTAAAATTCAGGAACACACAACTTTTGCCAGGACTCAGCCAATGGGCAGAAATGTCTCTATTCAGCCTTGCTTTCCAATTCCTAAAGAAACAAGACCTCTTTTTAGCCTCTAATACCGCGAACTCTTTTACATTCTTCTGAATGTGCTGTTTTAAGCTGAACTTTGTAGTGTGTCAATGTCTCTAAATATTTATGCCTCAACTTTAAGTATTTTTGCTTTTGAGGAATCTTTATTAATTCATCATCGCGCCCTTTGTGTTTTTAAAATGTTGTCCAATTTTGCAGTTTTTTTTTCACAAATACTCCAAATCTTGGATGCTAGGAGACGCCAGATGCGGCTTTGATTTTCGATGATTTGTCTAAAAAAAGGGTTTCGTTAATTAGTTTTTGAAATGATCATTTGAGTTCTCTGGGGGTTGAAAATCGATTTCGCAATCTTTTTAACAAAATTTTTTAAAGGGAGTGTAGTTTATGATGTAGAAGACGCTATTTCCAAATTTACCCTATGGGAGTCAATGGAAGAAGTTTAGTCTAAATGAGCAGTAGAGTGCGGTTATGCCTGATGGAACCCACATTCTAGAGAGTGTGGGATATTTTTGATTCCAATTCATTTTGCTTTTTAAAATTTACTTTCCGTTTTGAAAAAACTTTCTGACGAAGTTATTTATTTAACGACAGGTCAGTTTATCTGCTGCTAGAGGTTTGCGATTAAATAAAGCTGCTTTCGTTTTAGATCCAACGCGCATGTTTATTACCCTTGAAGAAAACGTCAATCTATTTGCAGCGTCTTATTAACCGACTTACGATTGTTTAAGCCTGCATAATATATTTTAAACTGTTCTCTCTGTTAAAGCACTAAATATTAAACAGAATCGTAAAGTATACATATATTTCATTTCTAAATGGTGTAAATTTAAGGCGTTTGAAAAATACTAAAGCCTGTAAGTAGGTGTTTAAATATCTATTTATTAATACAAATTTTTTTTTATTTAAAGCTAAAATTTGCCTGTAATGTGTGGTGCTCGATAAAATTTAAAGTAAATGTTGAAACCCTTTAGCCTTTGATTACTGGTTTAATGCTTCTAAGAAAATTTTTCGAACCATCTCTCGAGCTTGAAAGCTGTGTCGCTATCCATATTTGTTACATCAGGTAAGATATTGCTCAGTTATGCTGGGAGCAGACAGGTTGAGGAAGAAGAAAATTAAACGAAAAGGTACATTCAGCCTTAAATATTTTCCTTCCTTTACAAACATCGCTCGTTAATAAGCTCGACAATTGCTGTGAATGATTTGCAGAGTTGGGTGTCAAACTCAATCACGGTTGCAATAACATTCTCATAGAAATGATCCTGAAAAGAATCTGTATTTCCACTTGTACGTATCTTGTGTGAGATGAGTGAAGTTCCTGAACTGCTGTGATTGGCCTGTTTTTACTTTATGGCGTGTTTAGGTTTTGGTCAGTTCTATTGCTTTGTGTGCGCCAGACACTTCATCGACAAAGCCGCTCTCTCCACACATAACCTAAGCAAGAAACACAAGCAGCACGTGAAGTATCTCCTCAAAAATCCCAAGTACACACAGAGGGAAGCAGACTCTGCCGCAGGGCTGGGCACATATGTCGCACCGATCGTGGACGAGGAAGCTCTATTCAGTGCCATCGCTTACTCACGCGTCTAATAAACTTTTTGTGTTCATTCTAATCCCGTTCATTTGATCCAGGGTCAACCAAACACCGTTAATGGGGGCAGATTGGCTAGGGATTCGTGAGCTCAGCAGAGATAATTCAGCAGTTAAGTTCTGAATATTAATTCAGCAGTGCTGTGATCATACGCAACTACCACTTAATAGGTCCAAATCTATGCAAACTCACGTTCCCTTTTCGCAAAAAGAGATGACAAGTTCATGACAAAATTAAAATTTTTATTGAAGTACATCTAAAAAGTTTTACACATATAATACCTATTTTCAAGTATGCTGAATTAAGTGCTTATTTTTTATGAAAATCAATCAAATCTGTCAAATGAATATAACAGCTTATGTCAACATTAAAATTTTTATTGAAGTATAGCTGAAAAGATTTTACACATATGTACCCATTTTCATTGAATTAGGTGATGTTCATTTTTCATCAAAACCAATCAAATCTCTCAAAAAATTATTTGATTATGACTACAAAAAATACACATTTTTATTGAAATACTTATAAAAAAATTTTACACATATTTACACTTTTTCAAGTATGCTAAATTTAGTGGTTATTATCATTTTTTTTTATGAAAATCAATCAAACGGTTCTTGGTCAGCTCCCTGCTGGACAACTGCCGGCTAAACATTTGGCCGACCGACAATTTCCTGCTAAACATTTACCTGATGGACAAATGCCGGATAAATATAATTTTTATTAGGCAGAGAATTTTATGATTTCAGTTTTATTGTCTAAATAAACCAATAATTAAATTAAGACACTTAAAAAAAAATTTGTACTTTGAAATAAGTCATATCTTTTGATTTCAATGATTTTTTTCATCGTAATAGAACACATGATCCTTTTTAGATAATTTTAAATGATTGAGCAAGAAAATGATGTATTTTAGAATCAATAGTAAATACTATATCTAGTGGGAAGTTGTGATTTGGGTAAATGTTTCTTATTTTCCAAAAACACTATCAAATAAGAGTTTTTAGGGTACTGGGGAAGACGTAATTTAGTTATTTGGTTTACTTATAATTTTGGGCTAAAAAGTTCTAGATAATAACTAAATCAAGATGCGCAATTTTTAACACATCTATTTTATATTAATTATTTTTCAAATTTCTATTTAAATTTATTACTGGGAAAAATATATGGGATTGTCTAATTTTATTTATTGAGTTTTGAAAAACTCATCTGTCACAAGTTTTGATATCTTCCAAAACCTCAAGAGGTTGGACAACCCCTCATATATTTTTCTCATTATCTTTCGAAACCTCAAAAGTATGAAAACGTGCTACAACCTGTCACAGTTTTATTGATTATAGTCGATTACATATTGATTCCATATTTCTAGATAAGAATTTAACTAAATAATAGATTTGTTAGGCTTATGGTTAGATAATGCCATTTTTAAATATATTTACAGAACTGAAACTTTTTATATTTGTTGTCTGCTCCCTGTAATCAGTTTAAAATTTGGTAAAATGGAATAAAGCTCTTCTTTGTTTTTACTAAATAGCCGGAGCCAACAAAATTAAAAAGCTTCACTTTTTGTAAATGTATTTTAAAAATGACATTATTAGCTAACCTTAACGATACTCGTAAAAAGCCCTATCTTTCTTTGCTGCCCCTCCTCTAAAAAGGACCTGTTACATATATGATATATTGCTTTGTCGAGTTGTAGGATGATCAACTTAAATCATCAACATAGACTAGAGCAGCGTTTTTTAAACTCTGCGTCCCGACCCTTCACTGGGTCGTGACCAAAAAGAAAGGAAATCAAGGGAGAGCAAAGTGAAGAAAATGTAAAAGTGTTAATATTTTATTCATACAAATAAATAAAACAATGTGCAGATTATTAAAAAAATATACATGTGAATGGTCGATGCTGAATAAATGAACGTAGTGATCAGAGTTTGTCTTATTACACCTGAGTATTATGGGTCGCGATGCAAACTGGTTCTTGCTATGGATTGCAGCAAAAAAAGTTTGAAAAACGCTGGACTAGAGAGTACCAAAAAAATAAAAGTTTTAATGGCATGTTGCACACTAGCTAGATCCAAATAATAAATGGTGCAAAATCTCAAGCTTCTTAAATCCCACCCCTGAAAGCAGTCAAATTTCACAAAGGTCTTATATTTGAATTAAAGTAAAAAATGAAAACACAAACATACTGATTTAATTTTATTTGTTCCTTAAAAGAGTTAGGGTACGTGAGCCCCTCCGTCCCTCTTCAACGTGATGAAGCACAAGAGGGTTGAATACTAAAAATAGTCTATTCACGTAAAAGTGCATTTATTTGGAGAAACAAGTCATTTTCTATGGTACCTACTGTTTGGAAAAGAAATTCAGCAACTGCTCCTTCAGCTGTATCATTTACACCCTTCAGACCGGCAATAACTCCTGTTACTTCCTTCCATCCTGGGGTAGGAAGTTTAATTTTCAATACTTGAAAAAAAATTCGCAATTTTTTACCCAAAATGTCTTTGATCTGCAAATTCTTAAACGAAAATTTTTAAAGCGTCTCAGGTCCTAATGATTCCTTATTTAGGAGATTAAACTTGAAGCTTCCCTAAAAATAAGATATAGTCCAAGGAGTTCGCGGTGATCTTCTCGAGCGGGATTTTTCAGTACATTCTGCAAAAATAATATGCTCTTTTCTCTAAAATTCATTGGTTAAGAGAATCAGGATGAACACCATTGTATTCAGGGAATTAAAAGAACTCATAGAAATAGCTTTAAATCATTTTGCTTTAAATCGATTAAAAAGTGCAATATCTGGACCACTTGAAACAAAAAATATCAAAAACTGCAGCTATCAGGAAGTCATGATTGTGATCTCTTAAGGCCAAAAAACAGCGGGCGATCAATGTGGTTTTGAATGATTGAGCAAACTCCTTTGTGAATTCCAGTGTTACTTGCAGTTCGTTTCAAAGCAAATTCTGCTATCCAAGGTAAACAAGACGGCCACTCTTCTCTTTTAGAACTGTTTTAGCAATGACTACCCGTTCCATTAGATAGCTTGGGAATCGCAAGGCGCTTTTCTACATTCTTTCCAATCGGAAGCCACTCTGAAAGTCATTTCCCGTCAAAGTGTGTACTATTAATGGAGTATTGGGCAGAATGTGTGCTTGATATGGCGAGATATTGATGATCTAACTTTTTTCCGTGATCCTCATATGGACAATGTCGAGAGAGTTATTTTATTAATGTTGACACCTCAGGCTACCAATGCTGCAGCTACAACGTGCATATCAGCGTTGTTGGAATCTTCTTCAACGGCTTCTTTTCAATGACTTTTCAACATTTATTGTAAAACTCATTTTTCTTTTCAATATTTTTTGTCTTTTTTATCAATAAATATAGTCCTCTTTGATCTTCAAGGAAGGCAAAATCTTTTTTGTTTTTTATAAGTTTGTTAGATTGTGAATGTGCGATATCAAACAGCCTATTCAATTATATGCTGAACTCTTTTATTTTTTCATTTGTGTGGCAGATTTGCGTCCTTTATTCTTCATCAATTTTTCATTTTTTTACATAAATATATGATTTTTGCAACATATGGTTTGTGAGATGTAAACAGGAACAGGCTTGCAACACTGCACATATTAACTTCGTCTGCCACATTGCCGTAAGATCCACTAATCTATTTTCTTAATTTTTTTATATCATAAAATTGCCTTCTAAAACACATTTCTTTGGTGGAAGTCGACTACAATTTTCAAAGTCTGTTTCACGGACAATCCTACAAAAAATAGCTTTACTCTTTCTTCTTGTTAAATTATAGGTCACTTGATTAAAATACTAAATAAAAATTATATTACTTCGATACAAAATATATAATTAAATTATAGCACAGAAGACAAAAATATACAACAAAAAGAATTTATAAATAAAAACTTGAACATCTGTCTTTCTCTCACTTGTCAGAAACAAGGGTTAGGGTTAGGTTATTACATTTTAATTAAAATCAAAGTTAATTGTTATGAAAAACAGTTCTGTAAAAAAAATTTTATAGTAACAATATTTTTTTGTATATTTTTGCTTATAATACTTTCTTCAGTCATCTTGAGTATGGAATATTTATTTTAAAAAAAACAAAACGTATAAATTTTTTCGGAGATTAGTATGAGAGAAGGAAGCAACCTGTAAACTAATTGAAAAGAGAGCGTGTGATCAAAAGAAATACAGTTAAACCTGCTCTTAAAAGCCACCTTGAAACGGTCCCGTACCGAATCACATTGTCAACGGCCTTGATAGAACGGTCACCTGCACAACGCGGCCAACGGCCGCTCATTCGAGTTCCCAGACGTTTATATTATACCTGCTAAATAGCGGCCGTTATTAGCCCCAGATCTGCAGGGCACCAGCACGCCAATTAACTGTCAGATAAGCGCGTGTCATGTGGTATGAATTGTGATAGTGCTCATTGGGAGACACATTCTCCCATGAGTACAAACATAAAGAACAAAAGTAATGTAAACTAAAGGAATCTTTGCACTGCAAAATCGTAGCACTCTTCAGTCAATGTCTAAGCTGGCGTCATAAATGATCTTTCTCTCTTTCTAACTCTGAAACTGCATTCAGTCACTTAGGTGGCACTGAGCAATTATGATTGGCTTGAAAGCAGTGGTTCTAGGAGAAAAGTGTGCAGCAGTGAAAACTCATACAGACTCATAGCAAGTGCTCAATGCATGATAATGGCAAAAGTGCTCGAAAAATAACAGATGAATTAGTTCTAGGGCGCACTCAGATTCAAAATATTGTGAAACACAAAGCAGAAGTGTTAGCCGATTACGAATCCAACGTTTCAAGTGAGCGCAAGCGCAAATCTAGAAAAACTGGCAATGAGGAAATGAATAGAATGTGCTGGGAATGGTTTTGTGATGCATCTTCTCGGGGAATAAATCAAAAAGCACTTGAATTTGCAAAACAACTTGGCAATGACGAATTTAAAGTTTCAAATGGTTGGTTACACGCCAACGCCATAACATTGCGTTTGGTACTATCATCGGTGAAAGTGGTCACGTCAGCGAAAAAATCGTCAGTGATTGGAAAGCAAAAATTGGCAAGCTGTGTGAAGACTACGCACCAGTAAACATCTACACGGACGAGACCGGTCTGATTTACTGCGCAACAACCAACAAAAAAACATTTCACGTGAAAGGCACACAATGTCGTGGTGGCAAAATGTCAAAAAACGATTGTCTATAGCACTTTGCGCTAGTATGACAGGCGAAAAGTACACACCATTGGTGATCGGCAAATCTGCTAAGTCTCGCTGCTTCAAGAATCTTGATGTCAAATCTTTGCCTGTTACCTACATTTCCAATAGCAAGGCGTGGATGACTAGCTATCTGTATATTGATTGGCTGAAATCCTTCAACAATCGCATGCGTCGTCAAAAGAGAAATGTGTTATTGTTCCTAGATAATGCTAATATGAAACTATATATATGCTTCAATTCTTGCCTCCCAATACAACATCCTTGTCACAGCCGATGGATCAAGGAATTATTCAAGCCTTTAAACTTAAATTCCGTTCCCGACAGTTGCAGTTTGTCCTCAATGCCATGGAGGAAAACAAAACAAATTGCGGCAGCCAAATCTTAAAGGAGATTTCCGTCCTTGATGCCATTTATTGGACTAACTCTTGTTGGAAAGCAGTCGAAGCTACCACTATTGAAAAATGCTTGAAATCATGCGGCTTTGGTGTGATAGACACTCCTCTCTCCAATGAGAATCTCGAACTGACCCCTTCTACATCTACGGAGGATGATGACTTAGATTATGTTAATCTTGCATTTATGGCTCTCAAGCTCTCTACTGATTTGTTTGGCTGTGAATTTAGAGATCTTGTTAAGATAGATAATGAAGTGGCTACAACACAGTTGGGCGGTCCTGCAGTTACAGTACTTAGCCACATCACTTCAGATAAATCTACAGATGATGATATTTCTGAGCCAGAAGCTACCAAAGAAGAAATTATCACCATGTCAAAGTGCCAATCCGGACTGAAGGACGTCATCAACTACATGAAGTTTGCTGGTCGACATGATGTACTAGAGTCACTTTGGACATCCAGGCAACGATTGAAGTAATGAACACCAGTAAACAAAGAAAACAAATGAAAATTGATGATTTTTTTCGAAAAAAAGACATTTTATTGATATGAATATTTGATAGAATAATTAATAAAATTTTGCTTTTCATGTTTTTAATTATTTATAATTTTGTCGGCCATACTACTCAACCTGGATATAAAGGCCACCTGCTCATAAAGGCCAATTTTGGTGAGTCCCCTAAGTGGCTGGTATAGACAGGTTTGACAATTAAAAAATATATGCATCTTGACTAAATGGAAGATATACCATGTTCTAATGAACTAGGAAGTGGTGTAATGTTCTAATGTTGGGTGCTTCAAAAAGATTTTGACCCTGAAAAAGAAGTTTTTCAATCTATAACTTATCACCTAGGATTACAATTAGCATTTAGCTAAGATGGGTAGGAAATATGAAAATTTAGAATAGGTCAGAGTTATCAAAAATGGCACGGATGACAATATGTGAGAATTTAGTCACTATCAAGATATTTTTTAATTTAAATTGAATTTGTCCATCTTTTTCCTTTTGCGTGAAAGAGAGAATCTTTTAGATGAAGAACGTGGACAACTTTTTGTAATTGAACAATGAACATCACGAATGATTCATCTCAAAAAATTTTTGAACTGAGATTGGTTGACAAATTTTCAGGCTGAATATGTCTTCATATTACCTGATAACATAATACACAATACAAAGCCTAAGAGCATCAAGAAGATTCTTTAATCAGAATGCTTTGAGAGAGGAAAAAATCTGTTCTAAATAAATCCTTAAAAAAGTTTTTCCAAACACATTGAAGAAAATAAATAAAAAGGGCTACTAAGAAAGGATCATCATAGAATGTATAGCAAAGTTACTACTGTAAAGGATAGAAGAAATGACGTAGAGACTAACAGCCGATAGCGAAATTGTAGCCAAAAGGTCCATCTCCATCCATCGAGATACTTAATTTACTGACAAATGAAATATTTTGAGTGAATTAAACACCTAAAGTTGGTTTATTAAATAAATTAATAACATAATTACCAGAGAAATACTGCAAGTTAAATTTATTTTGAAGTTTATATATTTGACATTGATTTACAGGTTTAATCGATTTTTTGACAGGTTTTATTAATTTCATAAAAAATGAAATCACCATTAAATTCTACATACTTGAAAATGGGTATATATGTGTAAAAAAACTTTATATAATTATTTAAATAAAAAGTTATTTTCTGAGATGAGCTGTCAAATATAAATCAATTTTTTGACAGTTTTGATTGAAAACACGTATTTTTATAGTTATTTTTGTGGGTTTCGTCTAAAAATGTTTGGAAAAAATTAGATCACCTTTACCCTAAACCCTTTAATTAAGTCATAATATACAGCTGAAAGATAGGCTGCATAATTAAATTTTTAACGTTAAGGAGGTTGTTGAAACTCTAAACAAACAATTTATATATAATGCCTCTGATAGGCTGGACAATTCTTCGCTGCTCCGTAAATCTGGGAGGAATGATTTTGAGTTTCGAAAAATTAAAAGAGCTGAACTGATATTTCGCAATAAAAGAATTCAATAGGAGTAAACTTTAAGACATTTTTGCATTTTCAATGTTTAATCTGATTGGAGTATCATTCTTAATTGTAGACCTCTTATTAATTGGATTCAAATTGAATCATTTTTCAAAAAAAGTAGAATCAAATGGCACAATAATCAATATCTATGATTATTATCAATGAAAAACAATTTCGCTTCGCGTCTAAATACTCTACAACCTTACTTCACTCCTATTTTAAATCATTCAGAAAACAAAAAATCGGTTGTTTCAATTTCTCTTGACCTATCCAAAGCCTTTCACTCAATTTCTCTTCCATTACTTTTAAATCGACAATCTGAATATGGTTTTAATAGTAAATCTATTAATCGTATAGCTTTTTTTTATCAAATCGATTCCACTGTGCTACTATTAATCATATTATGTCTCTTTTTGCCAGTTAGATTTGGAGTCTTATAGGATTCGATTTTGGGACATTTGTTATTTAAGATTTTTACCTTCAATTATTATTATAAGTATCATGAAATTCTATTATATGCAATTGATGTTACCGTTATTATCCCCTTTGATGATGAATCTTGTTTCTTTGGTCTCAGCAAAATGAATGAATGATTTTTGCAAAATTTTCTAAGAGTAAAGTTATCATTTTTAGTGGTTCATAGTCAAAACGCCGCGATCATTTGGATAAAGGCTTGATTTGGTTTAAATTAGATTTTTTGGTTTTAATTGTTTAACTGCATATTTTAAGGGATACTCTAAAATTAAAGGGTTACTTTTTCTCGGATGGAGTCTGGTCAAAACAGTGGAGATGACAGACAGATAGGAATGTTTCAAGCATCAAACTAAATGGTTGCTTCTATTCTAGCTCTGGTCTCAGGGCCTGCAAATGAATATCGTGACACTTGAAGAAGGCCCTAAAAACATATACTTATCAATTCATTTAGCCACATGCGTAAATTTAAAAGCTATTTGATAAGAAAACGAATAACTTGGTTCAAATTTATTATCTTTTGTTTTTGTTGAAAATTAAATTTCTAATGATGCATCCTTATACAATACTATAACTTCTCAAATCGGTACGCCTCCATGTTTAAGCTTTTTACAGATTTCTTTCATTGCAATCGCGATATAGCAAAAACGCTATTACTTTTCTTCAGCAAAAGGTTAGGGTTGTGAACGTAAAAAGCCAACTTAGTGCTGACTAAATTAAAAATTCCTACTTTTAGTACATTTTCGACTCATTTAAGTTAAAAAAATTATTTTTTAGTTTTTACTCCACCAAAATAAATTCCTTTTCTTGTGACGGGGACGCTTAGAAAGTTTTTTTGAAAAGCGGCAATGGGTCAAAAAGGGTGTGAAACCCGGATCTAATTTATCTCTATAAGATACAAGACAAAATTGGTTACTTTTTCGCATAATAAAATTCATGACTTTCGTCTTTTTTCAATTAATTTAAAAAAGTGAACAGTGATTGTTATTTGTAAAAAATAACTTAGAAGAAGACTGCGCTATCTCTTTAAATACGGTTTAGTTAAAATAGAAAAAGCTACGAGATTTATTGCAATGATTTCTATGAAAAGTGATGGCACATCATTATGATGGTGATGACGGCAAATTTAGTATACAGACGTTATCTATTTTGCAAACTTTGCGTCTAACAAGAAAAGTGATTTTGTTTCATCTTTTGATAAGACTAAAAATTTGATTTAAAAAACAAAGTTCTCTCTGCGTCTATTCAGAAATTAGGGCTTTGAATTGGATAAAGATTTACGACCTTGGACTTGCGAATTTAAATAACAATAAAAGAAATTCTTAAGCTTAGAGAAAATAAGGTTTGTGCACGCAATATAAATTTCAAGGTCACTCAATATATTATCTAACTTAAATTCATAACACAAAAGAACAAAAGTTGAGAAATGGGATATTTTGAAAAATTGCGTTCTACGTTTATATAAAAAGTGAACCGATAATTTTTGGTTTGAGTTAGGTTGACATATATTCGCTCAATTTATGATTTACCGAAACCTATCCTTGACTTCTTTAAAAGTTTGTCTAAGAAATCATTTTCATGCTGTGATCTGGATGATTAGCTCAGTGACTACGCCTAGTTCTAGAGATGCAGCAAAGCTTCAATCTTGTGAAAAGCACTAAAATATAAACTATAGATCCTATTTGGTGGTAAGAATCGTGCTTGCTTTCAAGTATCAGCATCAAAATCGCATTGTAAAAATCTAAGATTTAAAAAGGTAATTTAGTGCTATCTATAAAATAACTCATGAATTGTTAAAAGATGGTGAAACTTGGGTAAGAAAAACATTCGAGATAGAGTGTGGTTAGAGTGTGGTTTTCTTTCATTTGACTACGTAGATATAAGCGTCGAGTGAAAAAGAAAATCAACTTCCGATTCTTGAAAAATAGGCGATTGTTGGCGATGCCGATAAATCAGCACATCCTTCCTCAATCCCAATAGTCCAATTAGATTGCAAAGAATACAGCTAAGTGAAAGCAGTATTTTGATGTCGACAAAGATGACCACTTTACGAGAAAACATAACAACTCAAGTGATGCGTAAATTGAAACTTCCGGTGAAAAAGCGTAAAAAAATATTAGATTGAAAATTAGCCCTTCACGACTATTGATGAGTGGTCTCGCGTACAAATTCCAGTAAATTTGAAGACAATCCTCCACAATCTTCAGAAGGTTTTTTCGAGGAAGTGAAAGTTTTTATGCCAAACATTACAAAATTTGGTGGGAGATTTATGGTGTACTTTTATGGATAGCATTTTGAAAAATAAAACAAAAATTTATTCAAAGATAATAAATACAAAAGGATCATTTTTCAAAATAAAATAAAATTAGAAAAGAGTGAACGAACAGACATTTAAAAATGGAATATAAAGATAGTGAGAGGTTTCAATCAAGAGGATCGAATGTTGTAATGGAATGAGAGGTAGTGATTTTAATGAGAGAACCACTTTTTGGCCTGAACTCTATCGAATTACACCAAATGACCATTTTTCTTAAAAACGATAAAATAAGTAAAATAACGCAAAGAGGACTAACATGAGAGTATTTCATTAGATATAATCATAGGAAAGAACACTTTACTCCCAATGAAGTAAGGATCTAGCATATTTGTAAAAAGGGCCGTATAAGTGAAAGATGTGTCAGAGAAAATACTAGAATAAAGGATATAAAAATAAATGTTAGAAAGCCAAAGCAATTAAATTCGGCAGAAATAAGAACAGTGCTTTACAGTAAGATAAAAATGTCTATTCTATGGGACTAATTAATATCGAGGAATAAAAAGGATCCTGGAAATCTTCAACTAGTTAACTGCATCAAGTTGCTCAGATCTTCATGAAACGCGCTTTACCTTTTCATAGTGATAAAAAAACATTCAATCGATGAGCAAATTTTAAGATTCCTTCTTTGCTTTTTTATACCTCGCTGTTTATCTTATCACTTGGATCGCATTTAGGGCATGCGTAAGTGAAGCAAAATAAATAAAACATTGAATATTTTGTTGTTTTCTGAGGAAACATTTTTCACGAATTAATTTACTGCTTTACATGTAAAAGGCATTTATGCAAGAAAATTCTGATAAATATCCTGCTTCCTCTTATGATGGACAAATTGGCAAGGCGATAAGGAGTCTATTATATCTCACACGTAGTATTTTCATAGTGACTGCTTGCTTACCTCTTTCCAATAACATAAAGGCAAAATGAAGAAAGCCCTGGAATCTTCTTCAAATGGTGTTAACTAAATCCAGTTTCAAATTGCTTGGCCGCATATCAGTAGACTTTTGGAAGCCACTGACCGGGGCCAAATTGGAAAATTTTGGAACTAGAAAACTAAATTAAATAATAGAAGAACTTGATTCCTGGCGGTATCTCTTTTGAAATACAGAAACATTTTTTGGGCAAATATTGGCCCTTCTTCGCTCTCTTGTGATCAAAATGTGAAATGAGAAAGTGGATTTAAAAAATAAATTATATACTCGGCAACATCTTTCAATGGGGTCCACTTTGAGAAATCGGCTTTCGGCATATTCTTCCTGTTCATTTCGGTGTCCAAGGTATTTCTAAATCGAGAAAGGAGATGAACATGTCGCAAAAAAGATTTGAAATTTACGGTAATATAGCGAAAACATGAGAATTTGCAGGAAGGCCAGATGTGCTCGCAGACAAGCATTTAGTTAAATGATGCACGGCAGATTTCGCTGTCGAATAAGCGATCATCGTAGGATTGGCAGAAAGTGCAGGAAGAGCTCCTGGCAACACCAATAAGCCGTTTTCACAGAGATGCAAGGAAGCGATTCGGGAAGAAATATACGATGTCCAGACACTTTGAGACAAACTTGTGTCGCAATTTTCAATGAAATCTATCAAACAAAATATAAATATACAGTTATCATTAGAGCACGAGAAAGTCAATAAAGCCAATTTCTATAAAATTAATCTCTAACCTTTAAAAAAGTCGAAACAAAGATGGATAGAGTGTGAATCAAACAAAAATATAAAGTCAATTTTTCAAATTTAGCTCAATAAAGTCAATTTCCAATCGTTTTTATTGAAAAATATTCAAAATACCCTGACACTGATTGGAGCGTTGATACCTTAAATTCAAAAATTTATAAAGAAGAAAAAGTTTAAATGAAAAGGTTGATAAAATATGTAAGAGTCCAACTTCCCTCACAATACACATCATTATGAATATGTTGATAACGCTTTTATATTAATACTGAATGCGTATGAATGAGAGTAGCCAGATTTGTAGAACATGTTATAAAAGTTAGTTAAAACAAGACGAAAAAAGTGATTCCAAGAACTGACGCTTTGTGCATAAGTTTGCTTTTGCGTTGCGATATTTGTGTAATCGCACGTCATTGTGAGTGAGAAAGTGTAGTAGAGGGGAAGATAGGCCAGCTAGAGAGGGAAAGTTGCTCACACACAATGCATGAAAACTTACTTGAGAGATTTTCAGACTTTAGATTTCCGAAATGGGACTAGAGCTCATTTGTTTGACATATGTTTTATCTTATATGCCTGATGTGACTGAAAGAATGAGAAGCATAGAGAAAGTGAACATGTGACACATTTCTGTATGACACCTTTTTGATTTCAATCTTAGTCGCATAGAATTCTTGTTTTTTAAAAATTATCCCAAAAACTGCGAAGTTTTTTCTTTACAAAAAGTTAAAGAAATCATATTTAAACTTCCTGAAGAGTTTACTTCAACTCCTAAAAATGAACTCTATTGCAAACTTTTTAATTTTTTTGTTGAAAGTCATAGAAAGACTGAAAAACGTAGAGAAATTTAATAGAAAGAGAAAATTTGTGCTTCTCATTAGTGATGCAGCTACTACTGAGGTGGAATGGCAGATTGGTTGAGATGATCGAACGGAAGCCTCTGGGTTCGATTCCTTATCGATACCAATTTGTTCATAGTTTGACATAAGCCGACATCAGTTACAGTCAATGAAAATACACCCACGGTACCTACATGAAAAAAGTTGGAAAAATGTTAAAAAATTTGTACTCCTGTTTGTTTCATGTTTTTTGCTTAGCACTTTTTGCATAACTGTTGCCTGAATGTGAGATCAAAATTTGAAAGTGTAGATAATTTGATAGCTCGTATCAAAATGTTGATAGTTAAGAACAAAGAGAGACAAAATATTTTCAATGAAATAGGCTTACCACATAAACGCATTGTAACTAGATAGGCATCCTGGTTAAAGTCAGCGTTTTGGTATGTCGAAAAGTTTGTCGAAGTCAAAAGAATTGTGCTGGACTTCTCTGTTGCCGGACTTATTATTGATAGAGCAAAAAAACCCTTGTTGTTTCTTCTATACCGGACGATTTGAAAGAAATTTTGAAGTACAAACATTTACTGGATTTGGTTGAAAAATGCAAAGATGAAGGTTATTGTGTTCAGAAAGCAGATGAAGTTTTATCACAACTAAACATAGCAAATGATGTGTGTGATTTAAATACACACATTCAAAAAAGATTAGAAGATAACAAAGTCTGATGTTAGCCCTTTGCTATACTGTTTACTTGAAAATGGAGAATCCACATCAATAAAAGTAGAAAGAAGTTTTTATATGTTCAACAACATATTAAATAAAAATAGCAACTTTAATGACGAGAATGTTAGTAAATACCTACTTATGACATTTTACATGATATCAGCTGATCTTCGTAAAATAAAGTTCTAATTTTGTTGGTCAATTGATTTTTAAGTTAATAAAGACAATATTAAAGGGTAATTTTTCAACTTTTTAGCTCAATATTTTTCGCGCTGTAGATCATAAAGGTTCAACATACAATTCATTCTTGAAATGATAGAGTTTACTTAGAAAACCCAAACCAAGGTTTAAGTGTTAAAGACTATAAATGAACATTCTCGATTTATTCAGTTGACATCAAAAGGAGTTTAATTATAATTAGATGAAGACTGCAACAAAGTGCGAAGGTCGTTAGTCGCGAGATAAACACAAAATTCAAGGAAAACTTTTTCGCCCCTAATAATAATTTGAGCGTGACACAGAGTTTCAGCTGCTAATCCTTTTTTGCATTCTCTCCTTCGCCATTAACATAATAATTGCATCATAATAACTTCAGATTCGAAGACTTTTAGAAAAACTATTGCGCTTAAAAAAGAAACAAATTTCTACATCAAATATGAAAAAGGAATGCATTGATGGGAATTTTTGAGTAGATACGATTTTAAACTTTTCGCCCCCTTCCTCTAGACTACAAGCATTGTGCGCCCCTGGAATAAGGGCAGTTTAATGTTATCTTTTATACCGCAAAATCAACTCATAAATAAAAAACAAGATATAAATGCATCTTATCTTTGGCTAAATAATGTTGACTGCTTTTTAAAACAGAATGGTTTTGAATAGAACAAAAAATGGTAGATCGTTTAATGGAAAGGTTTGTTTGAGAGATAGAGTGTCCCTGTACTCTAAGATTAGACGTGTTATAGCTTTATATGTATTTGTTAGGCTTTCTTTGTGTTTGCCCAGGAAGTTCCTAATAGGGCTTTGAGTATATTGAGCGTTTTACTTGTTGATTCTTTGGTGAGTTTGGGGTCAGATGTGATATCTACGATTTTTGGGTGTGTGATAGCGTTGTTGATTTTTGTGTTGTGTAAAGAGTGTTGCTTGTGACTTTGTGTGGTTAATTTTGAGTTGATTATCGACGAGTCATTTGTGTATATTGTCAATGTATGTTTGCGCGTTGAGAGTGGCTTTTGTGATGCTTTGGTTAGTGGATGTAATGGTGATGTCTGCGTAAGTAAAAACGCTACTTGGTTGATTGTGTGAGCAGGCATGTCATTCATGTAAATGTTGGATAATATGGGGGAGAGAGGTCCCTTGGGATACCCCTGTCCCTCTGTGCAATGAGATGGTAGTGTTATGTTTTGTATAAGTGTTTCTGCCGTTAGCTAGAAATCTGACATATTGAGTGTTGATCTTTGTTTTGTGAATAGAGAAGATGGATATCAAGCGTGTCAAAGGCGTTGCTTAGACCTGGAGTTGTAGTGATAGTGCGGAGGAAGGGTTTTTTTTTGTTGTAACCTTCTTCAATAATCTTGTGAATAGATTGAAGAGCCGTTGTAGTGAATGCATTTCTTGAATCCATGCTGATGTGCGGTGTTAGGGGTGCGATCCCAAAGGGGCTAAGTGCAAAACAGAAGTGAATGTCTTTTATATTCTTATATGTCTATGAATGTGTTTTATGTTCAGACGTGAGTTCTGTATACTTCGTGTTTTCGTGGATGTATGTTATTAAGCCGCCGTCTGTTGAATTTCTGTTTCGGTCCGTTCTGATGTGTGTGTAAAGTGGAAAGCGAGGGGTTTTACTGTTTGGGTTGAATTTGGTTTTTTGGATAGTAATGATGTTTGGGTTAAGTTGTTTGGTGAGAAATGTGATTTTGTTTGAGATGCCGTTGATGTTAATTTGCAATATTTTGACTTGAATGTTTTGTTTGTGTGTGGTGAGTAAGAGGATGAGATTGCGTGGTGATTGAAGTATGGTGGGCTTTGTGGTGGTGAGGAGGTTTGTTGATTTTTGGATGAGGGTTTAGAGTTGTAGGTTGAACATGTTGTGTGTTGTAGGTTATTGCCAAATTAGTTCTGAGACGGTGAGAATGTGAGAGTGATTTGCGCAGGTCCAATTAGTGTTGTAAGATTTGAGGAGTATGTTTGAGCATTTAAGATGAATCCAGTATGTGGGGATGTATGTTTACATTTAATACTGCATGAGTTTTTGTATATATATATTTCAGGGGCGCACATCCTCAAAATTATTGGGGGGGGGGGCGAAATTTTTTTGTTGCAATTTTCAAAATTAGTGGTCTGGAAATACCACGGGAGACCAAATATTCAAGCAATCCTTTAAAAGATCCTCAGACATTCGCCCCATTCTTTTTATAAGACAATTCGCCCCATTATTTTCATAAGGCAGTTCTTCCCATGGACAATTCGCCCCATTATTTTCATAGGACAATTCGCCCCATTATTTTCATAAGACCGTTCGTCCCATGGACAATTCGCCCCATTATTTTCATAAGACATTTTGTCTCATGGACAATTCGCCTAACTATTTTCATAAAACAATTTGCCCCATTATTTTCATAAAATAATTCGCCTCATAATTTTCATAAGACGAGATGCCTCATGCTCAATTTGCCCCATTATTTTTATAAGAGAATGCGCTCTATTATTTTTATAAGACAATTCCTTCCATTAAAAATTTGCTCTATTTTTATAAAACAATTCTTGCCATAGACAATTTACTCTATTTATGCAGATCAATTAGCACTATTGTTTTATAAAACCGTTTTTTCAATTTTTTTAGACTCTTACGCTTTTTTCATAAGACTATTTTTCGTAAAACGGTTTGGCATATGAACGTTTTGCCTAATATCACAACTCATCTCAATAAAAATAGCTATATTTTAATTTTATTTAGTTTTTTGAAAATTTTTTTTTGAAAGGCAGTTATTTTATAAATGAAACAAATATTTAAAATTTTTAAACAAAATAAAAATTAATATCTTGTAATTGTAATATCATTGTAATTATCTTTTTCTTCAATTTCATCATCAATAATTTAAAATTATTTAAAAGTGATAAAAAAATTAACAGATAAAATAATTAATTTGAAATAATTTAATAGAGATAAAATAAACAAGAATATAAAATTTTTTAATAATTTTTCACATATAATAAACAAAGATGGATGAAACAAATAGCCTATGAGACAATTTGTCCATGGGGCGAATTGTCTATGGGGCGAATTATCTATGGGGCGAATTGTCTATGGGGCAAAATGTCTGCCGACCCTTTAAAATAGAGTGTATTCAGCGCATAACTAAAGTCCTAAATTTATAAGACTACTTTATATTTTTTTTTACAAAATTAGTGAATTTAAATACTATACTTCCAGCGAAAATATTTTAATTAAGTTTGCAGAATATACACTAGTTTAAAAAAATCCAAAATTGTTAGGGGGTGGAATATGCTTTTCATTTGAAAAATGAAGTAGTCTACCAGGCACATTACAGGAATTGATGAAAGGATATTTGATTCATAGAAAAAACAAATAACTGAAGGTTAGATAGTTTTATGAGTGAATGTAGTCTAAAGGCAAAGAGTCTACTAGACACCATGCGATGTTTATATGAAAAAATGTGATTGATTCAGGGGCAAGTGTATAAAATGAAATTATAATTGTGCAAACAAAAAATTAAGATCGCATTATTTCATTTTACTCAGCATCATTCAAAAATAGTTTAAAAGCTAAATTGATACAAGCCACAAAAAGTAAAATAACTTTTAACATTTTGCAATGATTTGCCTTTTATAATAAATTTTAAGGAAAAAAAGTTTATCAGAAAAAGTTATAGAGCTTCAACAAAAACTAAAAAATTTTAGGGTAGAACTTAAGTTTTTGGAAACTAATTTGACGTACCCCCCTACAGCATACTCTATAGGTGGCATGGCAGGTTGGTTGAGATGATGGACTTAGCACGGAAGCCTCTGGATTCGATTCCTCATCAATACGAATTTGTTCATAGTTTGACATAAGCGGTACATCAGTGCCTTGTCAACAAAAATACACCCGATGTACCTTACCTTTTACTTAAAATTGAAAAATTTGCTACATAATTAACATAAGAGAGAAAGGAAAGAAAATAAACTAATAAAGCAATTTTATCTATTTTAAAATGGGACCGTCTGTTCTCAGAATAATTTCAAAATAATAGGAGGCATAAAGATTTAGAGTTTATTTGATATTTTCAAATTTTTATAAACAGCAAAAGCCAACATTTAAGTAGCTAGCCCTTTTAATTAAAAAATTATTTAATCTAACGGTCGATAGACATTTCGCCCCAAAAACAATTTGCCCCCTGGACAAATTGTCTCATAGGCTATTTGTTTCACCCATCTTTGCTTATGTGTAAAATTATTAAAAAATTTTATATTCTTGTTTATTTTATCTCTATTAAATTATTTCAAATTAATCATTTTATCTCTTAATTTTTTAGAATTGTCCATGAGACAAAATGTCTTATGAAAATAACGGGGCGAATTGTCCGTGAAACAAAATGTCTTATGAAATAATGGGGCGAATTGTCCATGGGACGAACTGTCTTATGAAAATAATGGGGCGAAATATCCGAGGACCAAACTAACATAAATAAAGTATACGAGAAAAGGAAATCATTGCGTTTTTTTTAATATTTCTGTCTACAAATAAAATTCTGACAGCTGTCATAAATAGATCAAGTACATTTTTAACAACTGAAACGTTTTGTTTCGATATTATATTTTACTATAATAATCAACAAATTTTCTTTAAAAAAGGTATTTGATTATGTACATTGTTACTTATAAAATTTAACAATCGAACATTATAAAAGATATCTCTGCTCAAATATTAAGAAAATAGAGTATTCTTGTATTTAACCCGAATAGATAATCAAAATATTCATTCTCAAATAATTATTGAAAAAATTAAAGTTTTCAAATGTTACAAAATAAGGTGACTTATTCAGTCATAAAGTTTGGCCCAACCAAAAACGGCTGCGATCGCCGAACTTGCGAACGGGGGAATTGTTGTCGAGATGAGATAAATGAGTTGTGTCTCCATTTGTGGCTCTTTTGGCATTATTTTTAATCTTAGAAAATGCGTATTCATTAGCATTCAGCAAGGAATAAGGAGGTTAGTACTTTATTGTAATTTGTGCGTCAAAATCATGAAGGTTAATTTTTTATGAATTTGACAATAATCCATCATACGAACCAATCAGTATCAATCAAATGTTCCTTTATAACTTATCTTTATATAATCGAACACTATTTTTGCAGAATTATAATTTATTTCTATCAGCTAAAGTGAGCCTTATTAAATTTTATTTTTTGACAAGCTTTAAATAAAGTTGGCGGCATTTTTTGAAAGTTTATGAATAAAAGCAGACTACTAGACTAGAATGAAGTTTGGTTTATTTTTTCTTTATTTTTTGCTAGAAATATTTCCTTCATGATGAAAACTAAGTATTATTGAGAACCCTAAATTTAAAAAAGTTTTAAAAAATACACACATAATTAAGATAAAATTTTAAAACGGTTTGTTCAAATTGTAAAAAAAGGATGTAGCGGAATTACAAAAAGGTGTGCGTAATTGAAAAAGGATGTGACGGAACTAAAATGATACACATCTTTTAAGCTATAAATAACTTTGTAATGTTTTTAAAAAAACGTTATCAACTAGAAAATATTTCAACTATGTTATTGAAATTATAATAAAGGCAAAATTCATTTTTATAGGGAAATATATTGAAATACTGGCGACCATTATAAAAGTAATATATTTCAAGTATTTTAACCAAGACAATTTTATTTAATACCAATAAAAAAATTAGAACAGTACCATTACTAGCACAATTGCCTCCTTGCCAACCGCCTGCAACGTTAATGACAGCGCATAATTTTGTATTTTTTCCAAAAGACTCCAGGTGTTTATTAACCCAATCAAGGACAAAATTTGATTGAGACATAAAAGAGTCGTTAACGTCCACAAGAATTTCAATGTCTACCTTCTTAGCGTTAGTGCCTACGCTTTTGTTCCCAACACCCAACACCTTCTAAAAAATTATGTACATGAAACTAAAAATAACAACAAGAAATCTTGGGCATCCTAGAAATTTAACTACAGAAAATGGAAGAACCCCGTTTTCATTTCTCAAATTAATTTTTTTAATGTCTTGATCTCTAAAGGTTTTTAACTTTGATAGCAGAAACAAATTATACTTCAACGCTTTGAAGACCACTATCCCAAGAAAACAAAATCGTCTACTTTAAGTATATAATATTCGGTCAAAAAAGAAAGCTGGCAATCAGTCTTCAAAATGTGGGTGCATAAAAGCTTAAATTATGATTAAGGCCGTTCTAAAATTTCAATCTATTTAAACACTCTTGCCTGCCTGTAATGAAATCTAATTATCGCTTTGAAAAATTAGCAGTGTCGTTGAAAATGTGGTAAGTATACTTTAGAGAGAAATAAGATTCTTGATAATAAAAGAAAAAGGAATATACAAAAGTATACGTAAAATATTTATTGAAAATCGAAAGTAATTTTTGTTATAAAATTTAAGTTTTCTATTAGCACACCTTTTGACTAGGTCTGGCATTTCAACGTGATAACTGTAAAAATATGCACTTTTAGCATGTTGAAGAGAACTTTAAAAGCTACGAAATTATAGTAGAAGAAGCAGATATTCAAGTCCTAGAATTTGAAAAGCTTGCACATGTCTTCATAGAATGATACAAAGGTTATAAAACAGCTAAAAATTCTCACTTGTTGCACTTCCACAAAGAAGACGTACATTACAAGAGATTTTGATTCTAGAATTACTTTTTTTTATAATTTTCAAAATTTATTATAAAACAATTTTTGTCCTATGAACACACACCACCATTATTACCCGACATTATACTTGCATTGTAAGCTCTCAATCCCACCACAACTGCACAGATTTTATGAAGTCAAATTACCTTGTTTGAAATTCTGATTGCACCAACCTTCTAGTTCAGTGCTTTTGAAGTTCGTGTGCTGCGAAGAAGTTTCATTGGGATTGAGAAGAGGCACTGAGTGAATTGTTTTTTTTCGTAAAATATTGCACCCATATCGGGTCATTTGCCATTTTTTCCAATAAATCACATTTAAAAAGAATAAACAAGAAAGTCTTTGAATTAAGTACTTTTTTTTCTTTTATTGCTTTGCATGCCTAATTTGTAAATGTGCATAAAATTAAATGCAAAAAAGGCTAGTGGGGAAGAGGAATATATCCTTTGTGTTCTGAAGTGTTAGCATCCACTTTTTTAAGGCCTCTCAAGTGAAGCTTGCGCTGGTAGTGAAGCACTCGAGTTCAATAAACAAAAATATTGGTTGAACGATTGCACAAATTCATGCTTGATAAATAACATCTGAATGTTTTTGCAAAATATTAAGTATGGTTTGAAAACTTTCAAAAAATATCTGTTATCAAAACCCACAACATAGCAGAACAGTTAATATTACCTTGCTGCAAAGATATATTAATGTGCTAAGAAGTTCTGAAGTTGAAGCTATCAAACGATAGAAGGCTAATATGAGAGATGTCTGATGACATGCCAGACGTGGTTTTATTGATTCGGAATTCGATTTTCAAATTTCTTGCTCAGATTGATGAAACAATGGATGCTGCACACTCGTCTCAGCCTTATGTGTAGGCACAATGTGTATATGACAAGAACCAGGTAGACAATTTTTTATTTTGCGAAACTCAGCAATAGAACAACTGTAAGAGAAACATTTGACAAAGTGATACATTTTTTTACAGCACATGCTATTAAGTCGGAATTTGGCTAAGCATAAATCTCCAGATGTAGTTGGTACCCAGTGCGCCGAGCCATAAAACCATACCTGATGAGTTGAAAAATGTTTTCAATGAAGTCATTAAACAGTGTATTTCATTAAAGCAAATGCTTCAAATCCTGTTTGTTTTCAATTTGAAAAACTCTCGTTGCACTATAACGTGAGGTTGCTTTCCTAAGGGAAATTTTCCAAGCGATACTATGGAAAGAAATACAGCAATTTGTGGAAGGCAGACTAGACATGCACGTAGAAATTTCTGAGGTCCGTTTTCATATATTTCTATCATTTTTACTGAACATATTTGAATAATTGAATTCCTTTAACCTTGCGCTGCAAGGAAAAGAGATCAAAGTACTCCACTGTAATAAAAAAATGTTAGCTTTTGAAATGAGCTGGGATAATTGCATTCTTTGACAAGAAAAATTTTGCTCGATTTTCGAACATATTTATTGATGAAAATAAGATTTTCATTAATAAAAATGCCTTGGAGGCCATAAAACACCGTGTAGCATGCCAAGAAATTTCTCTTTATTTTCTTAATCTACAAAAATCTGAAAAATACTATCAATTTATCAAAAACCCGTTTATAATGTCGATTAGTAATCTGGCCTCAGAAGACTTCTTAATTCAAGAACAATTTATTGATTTGGTTAATGATTGATGAGGGATTGATTGAACATGTTTTTCTCAAATATCTCATAGCGATTGAAATCCTATCCTTGCAAATATTGCTCTGAATCGATTTATCACTACATATGAGTGTGAGCAAGCGTTTTTAATGCTACTTGCCATTGAAACTAAATCCCGAAACCGATTGGAAGTGAGCAATGATATAAAAGTTGCCTTGGCCAAAACAGCCAAATTTAGACAAACTGGTTTAGACAAAGATGTCATCCATCCCATTGAGATTTGGATTGTTCAGTCAATTCCAAGAACTTCCCCCCCCCCTCCGGATGTGCGCCCCTGGTTTGAATGCCGCCCGCTTTCTATACTGTAGCAAGATGAGGGAGAAAAAGGCAGTATATAATAAATTTTCATTTTCAGACGAAAGCAATGTTTAATAACTCGTTTACCCAAAACTACACTCAATTTTGAAAAGATAAAATAGCAAAGATCATTCTAACTTAATTTACTGCCAATTATTAGTTCTGCGAAATTAAATTAATCAACAAAGTCTATTATAAGTTTAAGCATACTAGAAGTAAGATTATTGGAAAAATACATGGCTTTACATTTGTTGTTAACTTCTAAGGAGTTTTCATGCAGCCATTTCACAACTGAATTAAAACAATTTGACTCTATAGAATTATCATTATAGAATATCTTAATTATGATTATAGAATTATCAGCGTATAATAAGAGGTCAATATCAAAACTAGCATCAGAAATATCATTTGTAAATCACAAGGATTAGAGGCCCGAGTATCGAACCCTGAGAAACCACACACCCAAGTAATTTAAAATCAGATAGTATTTTATTGGCAAATTCTGTCTGAAACTTGGAGTCTAAGCGCGAAGCTAAAAGATTACGGGAAGCTAAATCATATCCGTAAATAAAAATTTTACAATACGGTGAAGGATGGAGTTAAATGCGTTTGATAAATCAAAAAACTGAAATTACGGATAACTTATACAAATATTGTGTAATTTTATCAGCAATAATTAAATGAAGTAAAACGATTGGACCGAAGGTACAAACAAAAAGTGAACCTGATGAATAAATATATAAGGGTAACCAAAACTTTAAGTTTAATTTGAATCATGTAAATACCATATTTATCCTCACAATTGTTCTTCATATTAAAAACAGTTATATCATTACTTAACAATAAATATTGATTTAATTGAATTAAAAATATATTAAATGAGTTACTATCATTAGTTAGAGGGATTCAAAGGAAGTTAAGTCAAGATCAAAAGGTACAACATGGTAAAATAGAGTCATGAACCAAAAATTCTAAGCCAAAATGAGAAGAGTTAAAAATCCTGGGATAAGAATTGGTAAATTCAAGACTCAGGAGGATAGGTATCACTTTACAAAGTTTCTTATAAGCCGATAATTTTTAGTGGGTAACTATTATTTTAATTTATATTCTCAATTAGATATGAATGATTAAGATGAGGAATCGAACCCAGACGAACTAAAATAAGACCCTAGGTTCCAACCACTACGATCTCGTCACCTTAGAATTCATCCTCCGCAATATTATTTTCAATATTAACCACAAAATTAGAAAAGATTTTAATTCAAAAACTAAATTATTAGTAAAAAAATCAAAATTTAAAGGATGAAAATTATTATAAAAGATTTTAAATGTTCGATAATATTTTTCCCTAGGAAGCCCAAAAATTTTGCCTACCTAGAAAGCCCATACCGGTCAATTGACCGGTTTAATTTTGTTTACAGTTTTTTTTAAAATCTAGAAACTATACAGCATTTAAAAATACTGATTTATTTTTTTTGAACACGCTGTAAAATATATTACATAAAATATAAAAATTAAAATATTATTTTAATTTTTTTTACTAAAATATATAATTTTTAAACTAAAAATATTTTTAAACTTTAAAATAAAATGGCGTGGCAAATGATTAATATTTCAAAAAATAAAAGTTTGCTTTTAAATGATTCCGATTCAATAAGTGACAGTTTTAATCCGAAAATTCTTTTTTTTCTTCAAACAATATTTCAAGTTATAGTGAAACAAGTTCTCAAAGTGAAACATCTTTAGAAACAGAACATATTCGCTTATTTGAAACATACTTTGAAAGTAAAGATGGAACGAAATGGAGTGAAAATCCTTGTAGAACAACAAAAAGTTCAAGTAAAAATATTGTTCATCAAAGAGGTGGTCCAACAAAATTTATTTCTTCTAGAACTCAAAGCATCAAAGATGTTTTTGAAGAACTATTTGGAATACATAATATAAATATAATTGTGCAAAAAACAATAGAAAAAGCACAATGACATAAATTTTAGTATTGATGAAGTGGAATTGAAAGCTTTTTTTGGCTTGTGTATTTTGAGAGGCGTTTTGAAGGGGAAAAACGAACCTTTATATACATTTTGGGAGGAAAAATATGGGAAGAAAATCTTTAGAGAAACTCTTTCAAAAAATAAGTTCAAAAGTATTCTTAGGTATATAAGATTTGATGATAGCAGTACGAGGATATCTAGAAAGCAATCCGACAAATTTGCTCCCATGCGTGATTTATGGAAATTAGTTATGAAAAACTGCGAAAAAAGCTACAAACCATATTTTAACGTTACGATTGACGAGCAATTATTTCCTTGTAAGAGTAAATCTTCCTTTATGCAATATATGGCATCTAAGCCGGGCAAATTTGGTATCAAGTTTTGAATGATTTGCGATACAGAATCTTATTACATTCTAAACTCCTATCCATATGTGGGAAAAGAGGAAAGAATCGGTTTGTTATCAGAAAGTATCGTCATGAATCTGATTGAACCGTATAAAAATCAAGGATTTACCGTTGATTTCTTTACAAATCTGAATTTAGCACAAAAACTTCTACGACAAAAAACTACTTTAGTAGGTACTATGCGGTCCAATAAAAAAGAAATTCCTACTGAAATTAAAATGAACAAAAGTAATCACCTTTATGATACCAAATATGCTTTTACCCTTGATGATAACATATCTCTATTATGTTATAAAGCTAAAAAAAATAAAGTGGTGTACATCCTATCATCCATGCATGATAAAATCGAATTTTCATCATCTAAAAAAAAGAAATCAAACACAATTTTATTTTATAATTCCACAAAAGGAGGAGTTGACACAGCAGACGAAATGTTGAAAACATATTCAACTAAATGTGCCACAAAAAGGTGGCCTTTATCAGTATTTTTTAACTTGATAGACATTATCTGCCTAAATTCTTTTATAATATGCACAAAGCTTGAAATATTTATGGCAAGCAGAAGAAAGTTTCTTATTGAATTAGGAGACTAATTCATCCTAATTTACTTATCGCCAGATCTTCAACAAATAATATTGAAAAAGAAACACGAAGAACAACATATAGAGTATGTATGAAAAATAAAACAAAAGTAAGTTGCAATGGATGTTCGAAATACATTTGTGGTACTTGTTCAGTAAAAGTTTGTGAAAAGTGCATTTTGAAAAAATAAATTCAAATTGAAAATTTTATTTTTTAGTTTTATAAATTTGTTTTTTAATAAATAAAAATGATAATAATAATTTAATTAACAAATAGAGATTTTTAAGTTTACATAATTCTATATTATGCAGACCGATCAATTGACCGGTCTGGGCTTTCTAGATATATTTTGAATCAGTGGTAAGACTTTTGCCAACCATGACAAATTTTTTACTGTATACCGTAGGGAACAATGTTAAATTTAGACTTGTGAAATATCCACTGAAAATAACGGAAATTTTTTTTCCAATGAAGTTTTTAAATGAATCTAGCGGTCAATTGACCGGTATGGGCTTCCTAGGGTTAAGTTTTTGATATAAACTATAACAGAACCGTCCCTTTTAAGTAATTGAAAAATTGATTTACAAAAGATTTCGATTTAAAAACTTCACAACACACTCTACCAAGTGAACCCGTAAATCCATATATCAGAACAATTTTTGAAGCTGATGACATAAGAAAATTGAAATAAAGAAAGTAGGAAAAAAAATTTTAAAAATGAAATTTAACAAAAATATCAAAGCTTCCTTAGTAAAACTCATCAAATAGGTTTTCGCTCTAATATCTTCAATTATTTAAAAAAGTTGTACATTGTTTTATGTAATAACTCAAGTACAGCTGCTTCTAATAACTTCTATTTGAACAAAAAATTGTCATTTGGAAGCTCTTACATACCTGCACTTCAATTCAAATGGTAAATCATTTTTTACAATAATTCATATATAATTTTATAAATAATTTACCAAAAGATTATTATACTCTTACATGTGCACAAACAAACAGAGACACTGTAATAATTGCTTATGTTTCTCATGATAAATAATTAGCTCGAAAAAATAAAACAACGCTAACTTTTTAAATTCGATATATGCGGAAATTCAACTCGCTTCTTGATTTACAGTATATTTAAATTTAATTCTCAAAATTCTACAAATAGGCACATATGTCAAAAACATTCTTTTTTTTGCCTGTATGTGTGTATGTCCGCTAATAAATGTACGCAGCTAGAATTGACTTTACAACAGAACGCGGCTAGCAGTTACATTGTGGCGCCTTCGCGGTCCCCCTGAAACTTTTCACGGTCTCCTAGGGGACCGCGAACCCCATTTTGAGAACCTCTGATTTATAGAAATATTTGAAAGTATTAGACCTAATATTGAGCCTTGGGAGATCCTATTTTTGATTTGCAAAACTTAAAAAAAAGCCACTCAATTCAACTCTTTGTTTCTATTTTCAAGATACTAAACAATAAATAGTAGCGAACTTTTTACAAATTATATTAATTTAAGATTTTAATGATAGACGCGTGAGAAACCTTTAAAAAGTTTTTGAAAATCAAAAGAAAAGTCAAATACTTTTCTAGATAATTATGTATGTATTTTTAAAAATCTTTTAAAAGTGTTAGTATTATTGTAACTGGTCTATACTTGTTTAAGCAAATTTTATCTTTTTTTTATTAATTAGTACAACTTTCTTTAACTTAAGTACATCTGAGAAAACACATTTCATCAAGGACAGATTAATAGCAAAACATTGAAATTACATATATGTCTCTAGTATTATTTTTTCAAACTTGTTTAAGATTAATAAGATTTCTTCCAACCGTGAAGTTTATAACTCGAGCAAACCTATTTGATCAAAACATAACATTGAAGACTTAAAAAAATTGAGTTGTGTATAGGAAAAATTCTCATTGAATTTAACCGCTATATCACCATTAGCAAGGTTCTTTCGTATTCTTTAATGTAAATTCTTTTATCAGATTTACCTTTAAGAATATATTAATATTAGACCAGTCTTTTTATATGGAATTTGTGTTTGAAAAAATTTTAAAGTAAAAGTCTTTTTTTAACTCTTTTATTTTATACTTAATATTATTTCTCAACTCATAGTATTCATTTTTTTTTACTATACTTCTCCTTTTTTGCTTTTAGCTTATGAAAAAGTTTATCGCGTTTTTTAATCATGGTCAGTATTTTCACTGTCACACAGGGTTTGAATTTATATTTATTCCCCTTAATTTAAACATAAGTTGTATATCCTACCATAACAGATACTCTGAAAGTAAAACAATCAAATAAAACACATGGATGTTTATAACACATCTCAATCATTGGCAACCAATTTGTCCCAGCCGATATCGAGATAAAAAATTCCCATTAAACCTTTCACAATAAAATTTTTAGTTTTTTTTACTATCCAAGCTTATTGTAAGTAAGATTGGAAAATAATAGGAAAAATCTGTAATGCAATTATAAACTTTGTATTCTTCAATATTTTTACTTAAAAAAATGATCGATCCGTGTGTCTATAAGTCTAGTCAGCAAAGTAATTGCGGAAACTAATGATATTAAATTATAAAAACTCCCGACAAAGGAATTATACCGTATAAATAATTAAAATCCCCACAAAAGATATAGAATTTATTTTTTTCCATACTAAAAACTTACTATTGAATGGCTCGTTGAATTGTTTTAAAAAATTGGTAGTTATTGTTTTTAGATTTTTCATTTACTTTCGATTCAATAAATCATTGAATTCTACTCTATAATTTATATAAACTTGTTTTCAGAGGCGAATAAGATAGATAATATCAACTTCTATTTTCTTAACTGACTTATCATTACCAGTATGTGGAATTGAATCTGTTATCATCTGACATTCTAAGACATTCTTTGACTCATATTAATTAATCCTCTCCTTAACATCTTAAATGCTTCAAATACTATTTAGGCGATATTCTTTTCGCTTTCACTCAAATAGCCAACTTTGAAAGTTTAACTTGCCTCTTCTAAATACTTTAACAATCCGGAAACATTTTCAAGATTTCATTCAATATCACAACGATCATTTTAATTAACTTCACACGAAAATAATCCCATATTTAACAAATAACATTACCATACTTCATTCTAAAACTATGAAATACCTTGCACTTATATTTCAATAATGAAATAAGCACTTTAAAAAATTCGAACCAAACTTATCTTATTTTTGGTATGATATTTTTCTCAGGTTTTCGTAAGAATTACAACACCCAGTCACTACTTACACATTATATAGATAACATTTTGAATATTCTTGAGTCCAATGAAGGAATGCTTTCACTGTTCTTAGATTTTAGTAAAGCTTTTGATAATCTTTCACACCAAATTTTATTTGATAAACTGTCTCTCTATGGAGCGCAAGGAAATTCCTTGCTTCTAATCAAATCTTATTTGCTTAATCGTCAGCAGTATGTGACTTTGAATAAATTCAAGTCTAATGTTTCTCCATTAATATGGGGGTTCCTCAGAGTTCTATTCTGGGTATTCCTAATTTTTATAAATGATATACATGTATCTAATTGCTCGCTGAAGTTTTATTGTTTTGCTGATGATATGACAATAAACATCCCGTTTTCTATGGCAAGTCCACCCAAAAGTATGGACTTTTTCAACGATTATCTTGGGCCATTCTTTGAATGGTGTACTCAAAATTGCATTCATATAAATGTATCTAAGTCTAAAGCCATGCTCTTTGGAAGTATGAATAGAAAAATTCCTACTGAGAATTTCAAGTTCGAAGTTGTTGAATATTATAAATTACTTGGTGTCATCATCGACTGCAAATTGAAGTGGAAACAACATATCTCTTATGTCAATTCTATTCGGTGTAGTAATTTAGGCATTCTAAAACACAATAAGTTTTTGTTCCCGACCAAAATCAAATTATTATTGTACAACTCATTTTTTCTCCCTTATCTTAATTACTGCATAGTTCTATGGGGTCATCAAAACATTGAGCTATTGATAAAAACACAAAAGCGAATTATACGCTACATAACTGGAAGTCATTACTTATCTCATACTACCCCCTTATTTTTTAGAGAGAACTTACTAAAGGTTAATGACTTGTATGTGTATAATCTATCGATGGTTACCTATAAACTTTTAAATGGATTTCTACCTAACATATTTAATGAGTTTATTGTATTTAACTACATGAACCATGAATATAATCTACGAAATAAATTCATTTATCACTTCCATCTAATTGTAAAAAATATCTAAACAATCTATAAAATATAAAATTTCTCATAACTTTAACTTTTTATGTTTAACTCTCAATGTATACTTTTTAAAATAAGCACTTGTAAAAATATAATAAAAAAACTTATTTTAGATAAATATAGTTTAACTTGTCATTCTATTAATTGCTTTGTGTGTAACAACCACCAATAGTTATTTAACAATATATTAACAGCCACTCATTCTAATCATGCGCACTGCACACTATCTGTTTTTTATTCCAGCTAATCTGATTATTTTTACTTCATATTTATTTTATGAATATTCTATATGATGTATTTCTATTTCATTGATGTAATATGGGTTTTATTCATATCAGCCGGCTTGTAGGCCTTTTGAATAATTTTAAATATTATTAACACTTTTCTACTCTTAAAAAAAAATGGGTAATTACCGAGTAAGAGTAAAAAGTTACAAAAATACTTATAAAAGGGGAAGTACATCCTCAATGAATCCAAAAATTAAAAAGTATAGAGATATTGCGAAAACAACAGGTAATTCTTTTCATTTTTAAATTTAGCGGTTTCCAACTAAATTTGTAATCCCATATTTTAGGCTTCCAACTTCTAAAAGGTATTTAAAATATAGAGTACTATGCTTTTGGAATGAATTTTTATATAACTTGGAACTCGTTTGTACTTCGTCTTATAATTTTAAATATAAAATAAAAGAATACTTTATAAGTAAATATGAAATGAATTGTATAATTAAGGATTGTTTCTTATGTTCAACCTAGTAACACTAACGCCTATTTATAGTATATATATACCCTCATCTTGAGTATTCTTAATAATTTTCTCTATAATTATACATAAATATTTATCAAACCCTGTCTTCATATATGATTCGTACCATTTGTATAATCTTTCCTTTGTGATGTTTTTTTGTTCCTTTTTTTTACTATTTAGTTATTTATTCGCTATTCTCTTCTATGATGTAAATATTTATTTTATGATTGTTATATAAACTATTTTCAAATACCTTTTTTACATATATTGTTAACTTTTCTATATTTGTTCTGGATAAAATCAATTCTATTAGGATACTCATACCAGCGGCTTGAAATGACCTTTTGAATTTCCTCGCATTTTAACGTTAAATTTGTAATACGTATTTTCTTCATTAATATTTTAAATTTGTCAAAAATCGTCGACGAATTTAATTTTTGTTTCAACAGTAGCGCAAGTAATCATAATTATGGTATTAATCTGCTAATAAATGTATATTTTTCCCCATTTATTTTCTTGCTTTTTGTATTTTTGTCTCATTTTTTCACTCTCTATAAATTCTAGGGGGGGGGGGGCACCTACTGCTGAAGGCCTTGCTAAACGAAAAATTTTCTGATCTAAAACCTAAGCTCCCCCTTTTTGTTTTAAAAAATGTTGATGATTATTTTGATGTAGATAGTTTAAAGGATACAATTGTACCTCAATTAGGGGTCGTTCACAATTGACGTCAGCCAATTTTTGTCGAATTTTGTCCCCTTCTCCACTTTTAGTTGACATCAACTTTTAAGAAAAAATAGAGGATGAATTTTTATTTTGTAGAAAATATTTGGTCAATTCTATCAGGGGCGCACATCCTCAAAATTATTGGGGGCGGAATTTTCTTGTTGCAATTTTCAAAATTAGTGGTCTGGAAATCTCACGGGAGATCAAATATTTAAGCAATCCTTTAAAATAGAGTGTATTCAGCGCATACCCCCCCCCCCCCCCCGAATGTGCGCCACTGAAGCACTGGCGGCATTACCTAGTAAATAAATTTTTCATTCTGTCTCTTTTATGCTCAACCAAAAACAAACTAACAAAATCAAAAACGAGAAGATTTTAAGATGGAGACTCGAACTTTCCAGTTATTACTTTGACATAGAACATAAATCCGGTAAGTTGAACGTTGCTGCAGACGCTCTCTCTAGACTTTGTTCATCATCCTGCCATCCAATTGAAAACCTCCGTTTCTTTCATAAAAAAATTAGCTCATCCTGAAGTCACACGGTTGCAGAACTAAGAATTAATCATTTTTTGTTGCAGAAGTCCGTATGTTCTAAATGTCCTGTGTGCTGTTGGATCAAGCCAAGGTTCGCAAAAGTTGAAGAAATAATCCACCAGTTGCCCCGTTCGTAGTTTTTAACGATGTCAACTTTTCCAAAAAAACTAAGATGGTTTCCCCTCCCCCTCCCGTCCACTTTTTGTCAACTTGAAGCCTCCCCCTCCCTCCCAGTCTGTGTTGACGTCAATTGTGAATGACCCCTTATAGAAATGATTAGACTTGCCCTTCCCTCAAACTAAATCACTCTTCCCTCATGATGCCCGTTTTCATTCTCAAAATCATTTTTCTCGAAATTTATTTAAATGTTCGCAGTCTAAATGAACTTATACTGGCTTGTTTTGACTTTATCATACTCACTAAAATCTGGCAACTTAACCATTTTTTATGTATAACATCACCTGTTTCGATAATAAGTTTTTTGTTAGGACAAAAACAGAAGATTGTGTCGTCATTTTTTACTAACTTCGTTTCAAACTCACATCATTTAACGCATCGTCATAATGCCTTTCTTTGTCATTGAAGTTCTCACTCCAATTTTTTTTCGACAATTGTATTTTTTGCAGACCCCCATCTTCAAATTTAAAAGGCAATCGTGATCACTGCTGTCAGTTGCTGTTTAAATATTCTTTTACAATTTGCATTTTATCCAAATATTACTAAATCTAATTTTAGGTTTTTTATATTTTTATTTTCGTGATTGCATCCGAAATAATAAATATTTTAAAATTATTATTAAAGTATTTTGTTTTATATAGTTATTAACCTTTAAAGATTCCATGCATATTAATCAAATATGTTTTTCTTTACATATTCAATGTATTCACTATATTACAATTGTAAACTTTTAGATTCAATGATTTCTATCATTCCTCTCTATGCATTTATCTTTAGCCTTAGTGTCTCTTTTTGAATAATTTTTTTTGTTCGGATTATATTGATATTTGACAAGTATGAAGTTTTAAATGAACTTTGAAAGTATTCGAAATTTAAATGAAGAAAGGATAATTTGAAAATCTGGCAGCTATCAAAGCGAATTAAGAGATTTTTTGATTTTATTTATTGATAAATAACAAGTTATCAGTCTTTTTTTGCAGTTTTTCAATGATTTATAGAAATATGTTTTAAATCTTTCAAGATTTTAGTTTTGCTAACCATTCTATTTAGGTGTTGATGCTTCTATGTCCAACTCCAAATTGATTTCAGATTTTTCCTCCCAAATCTCCTTGGCTCCTCATGATTTCAATTTCCATAAGAACGATCTTGATCGCGATAATGTTACAGAAAAAGATGACATCACTTCTATGGCTGCATCAATTTATTCTCTTTGCTCCAATGTCACGTTCAGTAAAGTTTTTACACTTGGCCTAAAGAGTTCACTCTTTAATAGGCAGGTATTTCAACATATTCAAGCAATTTAAATTTGTATTCTCGTAACCATTAGTTAGATTGGGGAGAACAGAGCTAGGGAGTTTTTTAGTTGTATTCCTGCAGTAATCACACTTTCGTTAAGTTAGGTTGATTGTATTGTAGTGCCCTCCACTTCTGTAACTAGTTTCTTCACAAGCTCTCCTCCTTCTATTTCTCATCTTTTAGCACTTGTTTTTAGTTTCATACATTTTAATTATGCGAGCACTTTTTGCTGAAATGTCTAAAAATTTACCCTTTTTTGTGGTTTCAATTTAAGATTTAGGAGCTTTAGAAATTGAATCCGTGACGTTCAATTGCTCGGTTCAGGGTGCACTAATATAGATAAAATACATGCCGTATACACTATGCGACACTATTTTCACCCCAAAATACGAGTTTACCATCTCACTCGTGTATCATGCAAGTTTCTATATTGGAGCAAAGATTTATTATTCAATCATGATATTTGGTATGAATGCTATTTGGTATGAAGGTACTTATTATTTTTGAAATTGAATATTGAATCGTATGCAGTCAGTCTTGGCGTCTCCCTTCTTGCAAACTTGTGAAGACTTTTTTTAATAGAAGCAAAACATATAAACAAATGAATGTTGCATTACTCCTTCAACATTTCGAACTAAAATAGACCTGAGACTTATTTTAACTTGTTCCAACGAATTTCTATTTTTTTAGTGAAGTATCATCAATTATATATCCCTCCAACTTATTACTTCTATAAGTAATTCTTTCCATCACATTTTTCAACTGAACTGTCCACTTTTATATTTTTTCCTGAATTTAAATGCGCCTAGAATTATTTTATATGGATTTTAAAGTTTAATGCCATTGTTTTAAAAATATATGTATCTTTGCAAAACATAAGTCTGAAAATTTTTGAGAGAAATATATTTCTCGTGTGACATTTTATTAATGAAGAAGCTCGAAACAAATTTCTGTAAATTGTGTCTTAAAACTTCGTTCTAAATTTTAATGTTCGTGTTAAAAATAATGGAAGGTGTTTTTGATGCTTTTGATACACAACCGGATCTTTTCTTAGGTTTTGGCCACACTTTCTGGTATAACGGATGTGATTCGTTCTGAAGGAGGAAGTCAAACTGACACAGAATATTTGGCCTCACTGCTAACAGCTTTGTCGAGTCTTCGATCAACAGAAACGGATTCTGCGTTTTCACTGGTAGAGCCTGCTTCAATCGTTTATTTGCTCAGCTTAGTTATGAAGAAAGTCAGGAAAGATGTTTTGAAAGCAAAGTTCTCAGTCATATCTTGCATCTTGGTCAAAGACTACTTGCAACCGTGTATCAACTCTCCCGCCACCCCTTCCTTCTACATCAAGCCAATCATCTCCTGTCTTTCAACTTTACTCACAGCTCAACCTCATCACCTATTAGTTAAAAGTATCTCCTGTTTTGAAGTATCTTTACTTTCATTTATTTGTTATCATAACGACCCCTTCCATCATCATGTCATTGATGTCGAGCACGTATAATCTACAGAAGTTCTGGCCGTTTGGGTAAAAGCATAAATTATTGTTATAAGTGCATATTTCTCAGGATAATTCTTCCTGATTAAAATTTAAAACTTCACTTAGCGACGAGTCTTTGTTTTGTGGTTTCCTTGAATATCAACAAGCATGCTATTTTTATGAGATTCTCAGACCTAGCCCCAGAAACAAATTTTTATCAACATAAACGAAAAGTGATCACAAATGATATATAATTCAAATGTTTGATGTTTTTTATCAAGAAAAAAAACTTCGCAATGTTTTTGCACTATTCTTCACATTTTCTGTTAATTAAATTATAAGTAGGTAAATGATTGTAATAAGTTATTCATATTTTCAAAACTGGCTCTTCTGATTGGCTACATTCCATAGTAAAACTATCCTGTTATCTTCTATAACTTAATTATTGCCGCTTTTCATTGGATCTAATATGTTAATCTTAATAGAGTTTATTCTAGTATTGTTTTCCCTGCAAACTATTTTTATAAATAGGCAATTGAATAGCTAGTTCATATAAATTTTAGGTTTACAACAAATTTTCTTTGACACATTCTAGACTTTATACATTATTGACACATGCTAGATAGATAGATAGATAGATAGTTAGATAGATAGATAGATAGATAGATATGTGGATAGATAGATAGTTAGATAGATAGATAGATAGATAGATAGATAGATAGATAGATAGATAGATAGATAGATAGATAGATAGATAGATAGATAGATAGATAGATAGATAGATAGATAGATAGATAGATAGATAGATAGATAGATAGATAGATAGATAGATAGTTAGATAGATAGATAGATAGATAGATAGATAGATAGATAGATAGTTAGATAGATAGATAGATAGATAGATAGATAGATAGATAGATAGATAGATAGATAGATAGATAGATAGATAGATAGATAGATAGATAGATAGATAGGTAGATAGATAGATAGATAGATAGATAGATAGATAGATAGATAGATAGATAGATAGATAGATAGATAGATAGTTAGATAGATAGATAGATAGATAGATAGTTAGATAGATAGTTATAGTTATATAGATAGATAGATAGTTATATAGATAGATAGATAGTTATATAGATAGATAGATAGATAGATATAGATAGATAGTTAGATAGATATAGATAGATAGATAGATAGATAGATAGTAAGATAGATAGATAGATAGATAGATAGATAGATAGATAGATAGATAGATAGATAGTTAGATAGATAGATAGATAGATAGATAGATAGATAGATAGATAGATAGATAGATAGTTAGATAGATAGATAGATAGTTAGTTAGATAGTTAGATAGTTAGATAGTTAGATAGATAGATAGATAGATAGATAGATAGGATAGATAGCCACAATATTTTCTAACCCTCAAAAGGATAAAGACATCTTAATTTTATTCACTATACTCAATTACATATTACTACCATTTAGGATAAAATTTGCTCCATGAATGATTTGATATAATCACAAAGTGGAGACAACGATGTAAAGATCATTGTGATTTAAGTATAGCTAGACTTTTCGGTGTCTTTTACTTTGATACTGTTTATAATAAAGTTTGCTCCGTGCTTGATTTGAAAAAACATTGTGCTTCATTTTAATCATAGTCTTTTTGAATATTCTTTCAATTACCTAGATTTTTCTGTGCTGAAAACGCATAGGATGCCATTTTTAATGACCTCTATGTTATAGTGATAGTATAATGAAGTATTATAAAAAGAATAAGAGATTTTTGGGCTTACGGTTAGATAATGTCATTTTTAAAATAACATTATGCAAAAAGAATAGAAGATTTTCTAGACTGGGTTTGGGTTAGTTAATGTCATTTATCTACAAATTCGGAAACGTTAATTTTGTTGTATCCATCCGACATAAACAAAGAAGAGCTTTATTCGAATTTATTATTATTTTCATTTAGTATAATTAATTCCGGAGACATCAAAATGAAAAGTTGCAGTTTTTGTAGATATATTTTTAAAATGACATAATCTTGCCCTAACCATAAAGATGAAAAATCTTGTATTCTTTTTGCAAATATATTATAAAAAAATAATATTTAACCCTACCATAAGTCAAAAAATCTCCTTGCTTTCCTATATTTTTGGATTTTTTAAAGAATATTTATATTTATTAATACATAAGCAAAAAAGCATTACTTGTTATAAATTGGTGTATAAAAATGAGGATGCAATATGACTTAAATTATTGAAAACTGATAACGAAAATTCTAACTTAATTACTTTTTGGCGTTAAACGTGCTTTTTTCCCTATATAGAGAGGCAAAGGCGATTTTTCATTCTTTTTTTACTTTCTATCGTTGTTTCCTGTTGTCTGTCTTATTCAACAAATTTGATATAAAAATAACCAAATGAAGTCTGGTCGTCTGGATTTTGATCATTAATTATTCTAATTTTCATATTTTGATAATTATCATCGAAGAAATCAATGATGCCTCCTCAATTTTACATAATTTCTTTGTTATACATTCTATTATAATCGGTCAAGTTAATGCCTCCTTTATTTATATCATTTCCTATATATTATATCGGTATGATTTACAAACTTGATATTTAGTAAAATATTGAAATTAGAGTGGCCTTATTTGTATTACCGCAAAAAGTCCTAGAGCCAATTTTCCAAGCAGGCATCACTCAGCGTTCTGGTTTTTGTTACTTTGTCCAATGAATTCTTCACTCATTTCCTTTTCTTGAAACAGATCTTTCGCTCCGTCCTCGCGCTATCCTTGGACACTCGCCCTCATTTCCGAAGAGTGGCGATCTCCTTTTGCGCCAAAGTCCTCTGCGTCTTCTGTGACGCTACCGAAAGGGAGCCTGCGGCCTCCTCCTCCCCCCTCTTTTCGTATTCGCAGGAGAGCTGTTCCTTTTTCACCAAGGCTCTCAAAGATGCACTCTCCTCCCAAAGCGCAGGCACGGTCTTCTATTGCTGCGAAGCACTTTCTTCCACCCTGCGCTTCATGCCCGGCGTTCACATCAAATTGTGTTTTGAATCCTTGCTCCATTTGTTGTCTGTAGGCAAAGCCGTAAGTTCTATACTTCGTATAAATTGCGTAAAAAATAACTTATTTTTTTGTCAAATTATTAGTTTGAAAATTCAAGTGTTAACTTAATAACAAAGAAAAGATTAACTTTTTTTAGTGAATTAAAAATGAAAAGACATTTAAATTGGATTTCGTTAAATTTTTATTTTTGACTTTAAATCAGTTTTACTTTTGTGTAGTTTTCCCTGCGATGCTTGCTTAGCCCACTTTAAGATTCTTTGTCAATTTAGAACATAAAGGTTGGTGTTTTGAAGACGATCTCTTCTGTCTTTGCAAGCTCGCCCATCTACTTGACCGCCGATGTGAACGCTCGTCTTCTCTCTGCCCTCTACGGCTCTCTGCCCTCGCTGAAGCGGACTCCCTGCCTCTCCTTTCCAGACGTGAAGACGCTTCCTTATTGGCTGCTCGCCATACAAACTGCACTTTCTTCGTTGAGAGCGTTGGACAGGGAAATTTTCTCCAAACACTTCTTGGTGGGTAAGTCTCTCTCCCTTATTCTTTCTCGATGTTTTGAGGGCGCAACCTCATCCCTGCGAATTGGCATCGATGGCTGCCAAAAGCTCAACTTTTCCTTTTTGTTCACTCCTGCAAAGTTTAGGGTTAGGAAATATTTTTAGATGCCAACGTTTATTTTGCAAATAGAAAGAAAAAATCAGAGTTTAATCTCAGAATTAATGGTAAAATCTGTATAAAGAATTACGTTTTTTGGCGTTAACAATTACTCTAGTTTTGTTATTTCTAACGGAAACTAGGCCTCACCATTGTGGGGATAACGGAAATATCTTAATTGAATTGATTACTTATAAGAACATTTTTTCTCGGCCCTAGTCAAGGTCGCGACCCCTAGCCAGGAAATCACTTGTCCAAAGGATTTAAGTCTGGACTGGATGAAGGTAAGAAGTTTGAGGCCCAAAGTCGAAAAAAATTTCCAGTAGAAATTTTGCACTTTTTTGCTGTATGTGCAGCAGCACCATCATGAGTGCAAAGATGATTCCTGCTGGGCTCTTCTTTTTGACCAGGCCAAGATCGCATATCGTACAATTTTATAATAAACTTCAGTGTTCACCTTTTCAGAAAATGAAGGTGCATTTTTTCCCATCAGAAGCCACGACTCCCCAAACCATAACTTGAGCTGTGTACTTCGTTCTAAATACTCCCTTTATTTGAGAAGTTGATAAATCCATATATCTCTTTCATTGCGACGATTTAAAACATATCAACAGTAAAACATTTCCATCTCAAAATATTTTTACGTTTTTTCTATGCTGCTTCAAGTATCCCAAAACTTTTTTGGCGCTTTCATATCTGGCTTTCCTAGCATCAGTCAAAAGTTGCTTTCAAGGCCTGATATAAGATTACAACCGTAAATCACTATGAACAGCAGTTCTGATTCTTAGGATAAACTTACTAGGATATTCTAACTCTGAGATTTTTAAACTTATTGTTATTTTTATAATACATTGGCAAAAATAATAAGAGATATTTTATGTTTATGGTTAAGTAATGTTATTTTTATAAAAAAATTTATGTTTAATAGAATACCATAAAGATCCATCTATGGAAAGAAAAAAATTCAAAATTTGTAAATTAAAAACAAGATTGTAAAAATTATTAGTTTTAAAGTCAATTAATTACTTATAATTTAGATGAACTTTGATTAGTGAGCGTAGGTTTGCGCTTCTATGCTACCTCTTTCTTTAATTTTTGTTTTTGTCAGCTCTTTTAAATTCGCTCTGTTCCACACTTTTTAGGCGTGAAGCATATCCTGACAACGATTCCTTATGTTTGTCATGATAAAGATGTTTTGCGTTCTCTTTCCTCGTGCGTATGTCATCTCATCTCAACTCCTTTCTCTGAGTTCCTGAGCATGGAAACTTCGTCCCCGAAGCAGACGCACTTCGCGGCCAACTTCGTTTCTCTCTTCACCAAGTTTTGCTTTGGAGCAGAGTACAGCAGCGCGTGGCATCTTCTCTTTGCTTCTGTGCTTCCCGTTCTATTCGAGAATTGCGAAAACCTTGACTCCACTCTGAATGTGGACCTGAAAACGTGTTTGAACAACGTGATTCGTCTCCATGATTCCTCAATTTCTTGTGCAACTTTAACTCAAGCGATTGATAGATGTGTTTTATCTGCCATCAAGTTCATTGGTCCTGATATCGTGCTGCCGATTCAAGATATCTCACAAAGTACTTGGCTTCTTCCATTACTGGCCCAAACGAGGTCTCAACATGCCACCCTCGCCCAATTCATCGCTCACTTTCAGCCTCAACAACTTTGGAATCTGTTGCCAGCGTTTTCTGCTTCGCCCATAGACCTCTCTCTCAACTTTTCGCAATTAGCCAGCCCACTCTGCGCCATTTTGACTTCGAATGCGCATTTCCGGTCGCCCATCCTGACTTCGATCAAGCTGATATTGGCCCACGTCCTCTCTAACCACGCCGACTACAAGAAAAACATGGAAGCTCTCTCATCCCACACCAAACCATTTCTTTCTATTTTGCTCGCTCTCTACTCAGACTTTCATTCTGCAAAAGACGAGTTGCGTTTCGTTGTCATTGTCTGCATCAAGGTTTTTTCCTTATTATCGAATTGAAATAGAGAGTTTACACTCGAAAAAAGTCGATCCGTTCTTTCTTCTCACAAATTAAAATAAACACTAGGATAACTGGCACCATCCCATCTAGTCATAACCCTCAGACCATCTCTTCGATACATTTAGAAAAGAAATTAATGTATATTAATTGTTAGTAGGTGGATATGTAAATGTATTGGCTGAGGAATAAGTGACTAATAACAGAATCACAGGTTTGGCGATTTCTTCATGCAAATGGCTGAAGTGAAGAGCAAGTCTCCCTCTCAATAAAAAGCCTAGCGTGGGGCCAGTGGTTCTGAGTTCATTTCCGATCTTCACGTCCCCCTCATTTGTTCAGTTATGGAAGAAGATTCTTTCCTTGGATGGGATATGGAGTTTGTCTATTTTATATATAGATTATGAAGTAGGTTGTTTCTACGTCTTAAATAGCAGATCAGTTGATGGTTTAGTATCGAGTTGAACTAAACATACTCTTTATACTATTAGAATCAATAGAGTTAACCTAATCCCTTTCATTTGTTATTATATAAAAATTGAAAAATGTCCTTTTTTGTTTATTGCAATAATCAAATTTTGACACAAGCACACATGTAAAGCGATCTTATCCCTTTATTTTCTGTTGGTTTGACAGTTCTCTTATCCACTTTCACTCATGTTTTTTATACGTTACGGAGAAGATTAAGTTGATTGAGAAATTTTGTCCTATTACTTATATATCCATCAGGGATGGATCTTGGTCAAAAATTTAGAGGGAGGGGGGGGGGGCTTGTGTCACTTTTTCGAATTTTTTTCTAATATTTTCTATCGTGAAAGTAGTTATTTAAAAGTTTAAACTAACTTTTCTGTTTTTATTAAAACGTAAGTGATTTAGTGGCTGCGAGGTTAAACGGTTAGAAGCGCTGCTATCGATCTGAAGTTCCGGGTTTAAGCCTCGCTTCTGCTAGATTATCCATAACTCGATGTTAGCTGCAAATTTATACTTTTTTCGATGAAAATATCACACCACCTTTAACCTTTATCATAAAGATTCTAATTCAAAGTTACTACATTGTTTAATTGCTACATTGTTTTTATAATTTCATTTCATATGAGCTTATTTTTTGAAATGTGTTTACATTTAACCAACCAAAAACATGTTTTTTTTCTTCGGTAAAATGATAAAATTTTATTTATGTTTTGATGTGATAAAAAAGTGCATGATTACATACAATACATAAAAATCTAACATTACTTTTGTGAAGATGTTACAACAAACTGTCATATTTAAAATAGATTTAACCTAGCTGTTACACTATATCATTTCATCAAATTCACTTTAACCAATTAACTATAAAAAGGGGGGGGGGGGGGGTGGGTGGGTTAGGGTGCGGCCCCCGTCTCCCAAGGTAAATCCATATAGATCAGTGGTTCCCAACCTTTTTTAGTTCGCGGGACCATTGGCGAGGCTTTTAAAAATTCCTGGCACCTTTTGAGGGAAAACTTATTCAAAATTTCCATAGTTTTTTATTGTAATTTTTTTATTTCTACATCTGCATTGTTGCAACAATAGCTTATACAGAGATCATATAAAAAATGTATACTGATCCTGCTATCACAGAAAATATGAGAATACAAATATATAATGTTAAGTTTTAAAGTAGTTGCACAATTTTGGCGGCACCCTTTAGTGCCGCGGTACACCGGTTGGGAATCACTGATATAGATGTTAATGGTTAAAGATTTCAACGTCAAAATAAATCCAAAGAATGTGTCTTTAGTTTACCAATTAGCGGTTGAGCATAGCCAAGAAGCAATTTCAAAGATGTTTATGTGGCGGAGACTTGTCTATTTTTCTTTGACTACTGCGAAATAGCCACTTTGCGAAGAATTATTCAGTAGAGAACAAAGACTGATTAAAGCCTACCATATCATATCTTGAATGCAAGAAAAAGATGATTGGCTGGTTGTACAATTTAGTGCAGATGCAGACTTCCCGTTTGCGATCATCCTCAATGTCTTCATTTTGTGTAAAGCTCTGCTTGTTGTGAACTTTTTGTCCAAAAGTTCATTTAAATGAAAAAGTAAGATGATTGTGCTATCGATTCCTAGGGTAAATTTTTGGAATTTTCATGAATGCCTATTGATGGAGGATATTACTTGATTGGTAATGAAGCATGCAAAATGTAACTATGACTAAAAGTGGCAACTTGGCCTCATTTTTTGTTTTCCTCATTTTCGTGTGTGCATATTTCTTAAATGGAAATCCGACTGATTGGTGCTTTCACAGCCGTAGCCCCATTCTTTGGCAAATTCATCTGAAAATGGTTTTTGCGCATTTAACCTGCTGTCTTGGTCCAAAAAATCGTTGTCCCTCAGACTACTTAACTTTATCATTCTCTTGTGAAGCACAAGATATAAAACAAATTTTTGAAGAATAAGTCTGCACAACCCACCTTACATAAATCTGAACAATCAACAGCAGACGTACTTTCGCCAAATCAAGATCAAACAAATTCCCATTTCTCTTCGAATATTTACACAAAATTAGCCCCAAAACACACCTCTATCCTCACTGCAAAACATACCCACACAACACCAATTCAACTGCCCACACATAACTAATCATCTCAAACCACCCGATCCTTGGTTTACCCCACACGCCGCTACCAACCTCCTCTCAGAATGAAAAAACAAGCCAGCATCACCTCCTCCTCAAATCACCATAATACATCATTAAACCCCATATCTCTATATACTAACATCACACACAAACTTAGATATTTAAAAAAAACATATACATACCAGGTTTTTTTAAACTAGTGTATATGCGATATGCAAATTTAATTAAAATATTTTCGCTGGAAGTATAGTTTTTAAATTTCATCAATTTTGTAAAAAAATATAAAGTAGTCTTATAAATTTACGTTAACTATGTATACACTCTATTTTAAAGGATGCGCTATTTTAATAATAACTAAAGGTAATGCATTTATGGAAAGTTCTTTTTATGAGATGGTATTCGAAAAAAGCGTTCATTTCAAGAATAAAACAGACTTTGCTATTTAAAAATAGCGTGCAAACACACACTTACATTTGATGAAACCCTGTCTTCTATTGTAACGATTTTTACAATCTTTAAATCGAGTTAAGGCTTATTACATAATTGAACTATGATACTTATATCTCATATTTTAAGGTGGGTATATAATTTAACGTTTTTTGATATTACTTTTACTACTGATATTAAAACTACTACATCGCATTTTAGTACATGGAAATGTCTTATTTACAAAGTCAAAACAAATGAGTTTACTCAAGCTTTTCCATTTACAACAAACAAAAACTCAACTTTCGTTAAATGAGGAATTATGAATAAGATTGTTGAAACTAGCTTAAGGGTGGTGTATGGCAAGGTAGTTAGCCCTTTTCCCTACATTTGTACATTACAATCTGTGGTATAGCTTTTTTACACACAACATTCATAGTTTTTTTCGTAGATGGATAATCTCTGAAGACGGAAAATCTCTGAAGATTCCATGGAAAATCTATGAAGTAAGTTCTTTGTGCATAATCCGCCCTCTCTCTCTCTCTAGCTGACCTATCTTTCCCTGTGTTACATTTTCTCTGTCACTTTTCTTACTCATCAAAGTGTAATTAATCTACGCCAATGTCACAACGCCGTGAAATAATTTATAAAAGAGATGAGGAAGTTTAAAAGCTTCATAATATCTCACTCAAAGTGAAAAAGTCTAACCATTCTTATGATACACTTAACCAGGGGTGTGACGGCAAGTACAATTTTGAAAAATATCTGAGTATCTGGGCCGTTTACTCAAAGTAAGTACCTCTTAATTCTCCTGGCCTAAGTTAATGATTTGAAAAAAGAAATCATTATTATTATTATTATTAAGAAAACAGATTAATACAAAACAGTTAAAACATTAAGGTAAGCAGTTCACAAAAAACAGAAATGTCCGCTTACTCGGGAGCAATTAAAAAAATGGTCATCACTCTCAGAGCCGGTGCTAGGAATTGCGGGGCCCAATTATAATTCTGATAGAGGGGCCCCTACTCTACATAGTAATATTTATCGGTGTTTATATTTAATATAAAAAACATAAAACAAGGAAAAAAGACATTTAATGCTTGGTATAAAAAAATTTAAGGGCACTATCGATACTTTTATTGCTTTACTTTTAACATTAAGAGGGGCAAACTAAGCAATTACATATGCTCCTTTGGAAAAATTCTTCTAGCTTTTTTATTAGCAAAATATTTTCAAATATTTTTCGAGATATAATTCTAAAAATGTAGTTTTTTAATTTTTAAAAACGTCTTTCAAAAACCTTCTAAGATTTCAAGTAATAAAAAACTAAATCTTAGATAGTATATATCAGTTATAATTATTTCTTCTTCTACCACCGCTTTTGAATTTGGTTTTGAATTGGATTGTGAATTTTGAATTGGTAGCTTCAATTTGAGGTAAATCCATCCAAAGTCTTTCTTCAGTCTTTTTGAAGTAATCCAAGACTTCCCAAACTGTTGTTATTTCGTAAGGAAGACTTGATTTCAAACTAAACAATTGAAAATCAAAAAATTATAAGTTTTTCTTGAAATTAGTGTTATACATTACCTGTTATGGTAGCCCTCACAATGATTATTGGTTCTCACTTTGCTTCGAACCATGTTTTTTTCTAAATAAGTAAAAAACTCTTCAAAGGGGCCATCATTATTTTCATTTTGCGATACGCTAATTTGATCTTGAGTAAAATAGAAAAAACAAAACTGGAATAGTAAGAAAGTGTAAATATATTTTATTGTTATGAAAACCGGGTAACCGTTGTTAGCACAATTACTTTACAACATATGCTGACAAACACTATACTTTGGGCAAAAAAGCAATAGCCAGTAGCAATTTAATACTTTTTCTTAAGGAATATTCGTTGCATATAACCTACCAAATCCGAGGGAAATAATTTTGCTATAGATGCATTCGCAAAAATGAAAATAGCATGCTGAATAAGTAGTGTTGGAAAATGTCAAAAAAGAAATGAATTAGGATAAATTTTATTTTCCATAACCTAAAAACCCTTTTAGCAGCTGTTATTATTGCTTGCTCAAAATCACCCTTCATTATCTTGTCAAGAGGAAGAAAATTTTTTAATGACTCAAAGACTTCTAAAAAATCCAACACAATAAGTCTGATAATTGAAAAATTAAAGATACCAGTATGTTTCTTCTCTCTTGTTAGTGGCAATAGGATATATAATGGGGATTTGGATTTTATTATAAAATGCTTGTACTGTCATGATCTGAAGGAAATGTTGTGGTGACTTCTTGAATGTTCCATCAATATAAATTTCCTCTATATTTGAAACTTGGATCAAATGGCTAAGAATTTTTCCATGTAAAATTATAATTCTTTGGTTTGTGCTTAAAAAGCATCAAATTGAAGAAATCTAGAACCGTTTGTTGAGATGTAAATGTCTGGAATTTCGAAATGGATTGAATTTGGTGGTATTTTTTTTCTGTTATGTCGAATTCTACGACAAATACTACGCTTGTCTTTTGTTTGACTCCTTTCATGGGAGCTAAGGATCGATAAATTCCTATTAACTTTTTTTTATTTTAAAAATAAAAAACTTATTGATATATTTTAGAATGAGGTTTTAACGAATTTTTAGCTTCTTCCTTGATAAATTCTTCTATTTTAGTATTCATTTCCGCATGATTATGATCAACTCTTTTCAAAATAAAACTCAGTTTTTCTTAATACAATCCTTCCTATATAAAGGTGGAAGAAAATATATAAAGTCTCAAATATTTTTAAAGTTAACGCTTATACTCGAATTCGTTTTTGCTACATTGTTGTGAAAAATACTAAAATGTGTGTTAAAAGAAAACAATCGATTTTTTGCCGTTTAATGGACTCAGAATAAGAAATAAAAATCTTACTAAGGGATTTAAAAAAAAGCAATTCTTTAAATTTATTTTTTTTCCTAAGGGATTCTTACACCCATATTTTTAATTCGAATGATTTATTATTGATAAAGATGAAATGTTGATATAGTAATAAAATCACAAAAATAAAAATTGAGTATACCTGGGCAGCGTTGTTTTGTACAGTAATAAACAAGACTACTAGAGGTCTCCAATTTTTAAAAATATTTGTAGCCGCCTTTTTCCATACTTATATTACGAAAATGCTCATGCAGGGCAAACACGTAGTCTTTATTGGCAAATGCTTCTTGTTAAAGGATAAACGTAGAGTAAAAATAGAGAATATTCTTTTTGCAGCACTAAATGCAATAAGAGAGGAGGGCGAGAATGATTGTGGGAAAATCCACACATGTGAAAATAATAGTACTGACTAATGTGCTAATAAAATGCCCTAGTTAGTATTACTAAATATAAATAATGGATGATATACTATGTGTGTCTCAGTTAATTCAAATAAAACATTGAATTTCCTCATCTCTTATAAATTGTTTCCCGGCGTAGTGATATTGGCGTAGATGTCACACTTTGGTGAGTAAGAAAAGTGGAAGAGAAAATGTAACACAGAGGAAGATAGGCCAGCTAGAGAGAGGGAGAGCGGCTTATGCACAAAGCGTGAATTCTTACTTCACAGATTTTCCATGGAATTTACTTCAGTGTTTTTCCGACTTCAGAGACTTTCCTAGAACCTTTTTTCTTATTTTAATTATCCAAAATGTTCGCTGGCTCAATACATAAAAAATTAAATTAATGCTTTGTGGATTCAGACAGCGTCCTAAAAATTTTAAAACACTTTGCTGAGAATCGTTTTCTAGAATCTAGACGACTCTACAAGCACCTATTACTTATGCAACCTCTCTTGCGGCACTTTTTGCAGGATGTCTTGAGCTGAGCATTCTTTTTGTGGCTGCTTAACGAGTTTTACCATGACGACCTTTTCTTTTCCAGGACTTCTTCGCTCTGTCCCCCTACAAACTAAAGAACGTTTTCATAGAAAAGCTGCTGGCTAAGATGCAAAGAAGCTCAAGAAGTGAGGAGCGGCTCGTTCTACTCGACATCGCCATTGCCATGGTACCCGGCTTCCGTTACTCAAATGCGGAAGAGAATTTCGATGCCGTCCTTCAAAATTTTTATCGTCTCGTTCAGCAGGGCTTCTCAACGTCTGCACCCAAAGTGGATTCTGCTATCTCCAAAAAACTTCTTAGGTAACCCCTTTCATCACTTTTCCTTGAGAAGATGGAAAGTTACTTCGACGTGTAGTCTAGATCGTAGAGTCTTGAAATGTGAAATGCCTTCTAAAAACTATAAAGAATAATGGTTGGACTGGTAATATTGAAACGAATAAATAAAGTTTATTTGTTTCATTAACTAAAGCAGTCCTTCACAACCTTTTTGCGACATGACTCCTTCAAACTATGCAATGAATTGAGATGACGCACGTATTTGAAAAAACGTCAATTTTTTAGTGTTAATTATTATCGTGAAAAATAGATTTTATTATGAATATAATTACAGAAAATATATTCTTTTAATGAAAAATTTTATATCGCTTTGTCGATAAAATAAGTTCTATAGAAGAGACATCATCCCTGAAAAAGCACTTTCACAGCGCTAAGTTGAAGCAGACTGAACTAATGTGGTGAGTTCACGCATAGTGACAACAGGATATTTTCTTCTAGTTTTGCTCAAAATGGAAGATTGATGACCCATTGATGTAAACTTGGCAGAAAAGGAAAGAAAAACCTAACAAGGCTTTATTCGGCAAAAGAGACTATTGAAATAAACACAGAAGTCATAGTATTTATACACTTTTTAGCATTCGAATTAGTCAACAATGAATCAGATTAGAATGAGGAAAAACTTGGTGTAAAGTAAAATTAGAATAGAAGCCAAATATTCGCTCGCATTGTTCACACCACACCCACCACCGATCAACTGGTTTACGAATTCTAGAAGAACGTCGGAGGATTGACACTCTGGCTCTTCTGAGTTAGGAGTTTCAAAACAAGAAAGAGTTTGTCTCGATTTCTTTTGTTCTTTCTGGATTTTTCAGACCATTTTCACTGGGTAAGTTAGTTAAAGAAGAGATTTCATTGATTTGGAGTTTACTTAAACTTGGAAGAAGCGGCAGTCTCAAAGCAACTAAGTCCTCTTGTCCATTTTGATGGCGGATTTTTACATAGTTGGGGTTAGCTTCGAGAAGCTCTACAACCTCTCTATCAGGGTCATACTTGCTTCTGCTATTAAACCGCTTCAGTAACACTTCACCTTGTTCACAAAGCCAGGAAGGTAGAAGATTATTCTAAGAACGCCTTTCAAAAGTGAAGATACTTTCATGAGAGGTGGTATTAGTAGCGGAGTAAAGAAGTGAGCGGCTGGCATGCAGAGATTCAGATCGAACATCTTGCTAAGCGCTTAGTGGTAACTGCTTCTATTCCCATGCTATTTGGAAGTTATATGGAGCATGATGGTCTTCCAGATAATACCATTGTATATTTCACACTGGCTGTTTGCTGCTGGATTGTATACAGTTGTATTACTTGAACTAATTCCAAGCTGAGGCAAAAAAAGCTTGAAGTCTTGTGATGTAAAAGTAGCACCTCGATCAAAATGAATAATTGAAAGAAATCGAAAATATAGTGGTTAAGCATTTTATAGCTGTTAGGGAAGTGCATCTTGACAAGGAAAGGGAAAGGGAAATCTGCTGTATTCGTCAATAACAGTGAATAAGTACCGACAACCTGAAGATAAAGGGACTGCTTTTTTGAAGTCAATAGAAAGACGTTGAAATGGAGCTGTGGCTCGAACTAGAGTGCTTCGAGGTATGAATAATTGAGGTTTTAATTCAGCACAGACAAGACACTCGGAGTTAACACGAAATACTTCATCAATTGATTTTGACATATTACGCGATCTCATAAGTGCCTGAATTCCAGAATGAATTAAGGAATTATGCCGAGATTTCAGTTCCCCCAAGGAAGCAGTGGCACCATATGTCCGAGATGAAACATCCGCCACGGTGTTTTCGGTTTCAGGACCATATTTTATACCGTAAGAATATGGGAGAAATATTTTCCACCGCATAATTTTGTTGTTTTTGATCTTTCCATGGTTTTCAGGTTTAAACATAAAAGATACTGTTTGCTGGTCAGTGACAATTGTAAAATGCTTTCTCGCAAGAAAGCATTTTACATTTACGAACGCGTTCAATTATAGCATAAACTTGTTTCTCGACTATCTGATTGCGTTTTTCAGAAGAGTTTAATGCTTGAGAAAAGCAGGCGACATGCCTGTCAGCCTTTAAGAGGGTGCCTCCGATTGCTTTCTCAGAAGCCTTAGTTTCTACAAGAAGGGGTGTCGTCATCAATAAATTTCACAGCAGATTTTTCAATTCGTCGAATGCTTTTATAGCCAAAGGAGGCATAGGAAAAAGCTTGTTTTCGACCAGTGGTCGAATTCTTGAAGAGTAATTTGGTAACCATTTAGCGCAATAAGCGAAAAAGCGAAGACATCTTTGCAAGGACTTGGAATCGGACAGAGGAAGCATTTGAAGAAGGGGCTTCATATGTCAGGATCAGGCATGAAGAGTTCTATTACAAACTTTTTATCCAAGTACATAAACGCGAAAGTTCCAGAGAAATTATTTTTTGATATAAACTAGTTCATGAAACGTTGAAATCCATTTGTGACACCCAAAGGAATACGTGTAAACTGATACAGCTCGTTTCTAGCCTGTAAAGCAGTGTAAGAGCGATCTTCCTTGCAAATTTCAATTTGATAATAAACTTTCGATAAATGAATAACACTGAAAATGTTATACTGAACAATCTGCTTTACAATCCCTTCAATCCGTGGCAAAGGATAAGCATCGAGCAAAGTAAAACGGTTAAGAAAAATCAACCACCAAGCGTTTCTTGTTATTAGAGCCAGAGGTTACAACAACTTGAGCACGCCAAGGAGAATGACTAGGCTCGATTACATCCTCTCAGAGCATCTTTTGAACCTCTTTTTCAATGAATTTAGCAACTTAAGGATGATATGTTCTAGATCTGGTGGCAATTAGGGTGCATCCAGGAGTTAACTTTTGAAACAGTTTCACCTGATTATACTTGATCTTGGTGAGTGCACACACATTGAGGACATCTTGTGATCCTCCAAAAGAAACGTTGATACCTTCGTGAAGTTTTAGAAAGAGTGTATTATGTCAGTTCAAGAATTAGGGAGCAAAGGGAAATCAATTTTCTCGTGTTTACGTTCATTCATCGTGAGATCGATCTAGCGTGCAATACTCACGCAATTTGATAGTAAGAGCAAGAGAAGCAAGCACACATTCGAATGGAATGAGGAAAAAGGTGGAGTAAAGTAAAATTATAATAGTCGATAAATATTCTCTCGCATTCTTCGCACCACACTCATCTCCAAAATTCGAATTTTATTGTGTCGTTTGACAGAGGAATTTCCCTCACCAAGAACTATTTTTGTTGCTTCCAAAAGAAAAATAGCTTTCAAAGGACAGGATTTAATTCACCTATCGTATGAAGTCTCTAATAGTGCTTTATATTGATTTAAAATTGATTATTATCAGAGTTCAAGCGACTAGCTTTTATGGACGGTTATTTCGTCTGAAATTCTCGATGTCTTGTTTATTAACCTCTCTCTGTGAATTGTCTTAAAATGAATTTTAAGTTTACTACTTTTATAACTTAGGACCTTCCTATGTATAAGACAGGGTGGCTTGAGTAAGGAATTTTATGTAATACTTGTGAAACCAATTTCAAACAAATTTGATTAAAGTATGTTTTCTCATTGACTTATTAATATGAGTCTTTGGAGCCGATAAAGAGGTCTCACTCCTGGATAGGAGATTGATCGCTTTAAATGAAGTCAAAACTATGATAAAAGATAGACAAATATTGCGACTGTAAGAAATTGGTCAATATACCAATCTGCCCCTTTTAAAGATCTGTCTTGGTACGCATATATTTAAAATATGCTTCTCAACTTCCTATAACATAAAAAATTAAATAGTCTCCGAAGGTTAGGAACAACTGAACTAAAGCATTCCTATTCAGTCAGATTACTTACAAATTTGGTAATTAATTAATTATTTTCTTTGCTACATTTCCATAGGACTAAATGTTTAGTGCTTTTCTGATTGGAATTTAGAAAAGGCGTTTCTTCAACCTTAAGATCACCCGTGAGTTTTTGTTATAAAGGGGGATACACAAGAAACTATTCAAAATTTTTTCAAATGCTTTTTGTTGCAAAAAATTAATATTTTCTAGAAATTTTTTTATTCTGTAACATTTTTTCATTCAATTTTTTCAAGAGTAAAAACGCTATAACCTTAAAAGAAGAAAAAGCTTGCAATTTTATTAATGAAACTGATATTTCGAACTTTCAATCAAAAAGTTTATCATGCAATATAAAAAAATTTTTATCAACGTAAATGTTTTGCTGTGTTGTCAAAAATTCGATGTAAACATTGTCTTTTATTATCTCTAAAAGTGTTACAAAAAAGATTAAAGAGAGGAGAAAATATTTGAAGTTTTGGGAAAACGTTTTATTTGTCAAGTGGTTAGAAAATTAAGTTTACCTATTTTTTCTCGGTTGAACTTCCTGCAAAAAGCAAAATGTTTTTCTCAAGCTTTGAAACATATATTTCTGTTTCAGTACCAAAATTGATCCATAATTCGTATATAGGAAGAGTAAAACTTTCAAATAAAGGAATTTCTCTCTACCAAATCTTTATTATTGTAAATCCGAACTAAATATTGACACACCACTCAAGGCAATCATGGTTATTAAATTAAACTCTGCTAACTGTAGCGATGTTTTCATTCTAGGGTAGGTATTGCATTTAACACACTCTCAAATAATAATCAATATGGTGTATTTTCATGTATAAATAAAGACATTTGAAAGTAGATTTTTTCTAATTATGTCATTCACTCTAATCCTACAAACATTATGCCCTCCTCTCTTAATATCTTTGATCGTGACACAGTGTCTTAGTTCTTAATTGTTTTTTTTTATTTTCTTCGTTACTAGCGCAGCATTAACGCCTCTTTTACGTGTAATTTGTATACGAATTGAATAAAGCATGTGCCCTATTAAATAATGAAGTGCTTAAAATATTAATGAAATTGATTTTTCAGGCTCTATTTCGCTTTCAAAGTCTTTTTTCAATCCTAATTTCTCTTCAAGGCAAACACTTTTCGTTCAACACTACTTTTACTGTTTTACTTTTTCTATTTTAGTCTAATAAATTGTTCTTTACTTTGTTTTCATTTCCACTGTACTTTAAATGATTCTTTAAAAAGGCTTTAAAAAAAGCATTGAACTTATCACAGACAAAACAACCCATTTAATACGTCTAAAACTTTTTGGGAACAAACTTTAGAACTTGAATTCTTTCTCCCAGCGTGCTACCATTTATCTTTTTATTTCTTCTGGAAACAAAAATAAAGTATCAGTTTGTAGGTTGTATAAAGTTAATCAAAAGATGGTAATCAGCGTAAGTGCAAATGTTACTTTAAAACTCAAAACTAAATCCTTTTTGCGGCCTAACCATTTATAATTCCAGCTTTCTTTCGTTTTTTGATTGAAATAACAAATAAGTGCTTCTGACACCTTTGTGATTTTTGCATTTCGAAGTTGTCTAAATCCTCATTTAAGTTGCTTTATCTCCAAAAGATGGCGCGCTTAAAGAAAAACGTACGTAGAAAGATTAAGATGGAAAAAATCATAGGATACGAAAATCGAAAGTAGATGTGATCTGGCAAACAAAAATAATTTAGAAAAAATAAACACAGTTCATGATATTTGATGAAGATGAAGGTATGGGAGATAAGCAACTGATTGTTGAAGAACTGATTGTTTAACTCAGACGTTATCTACATTTGTAGGCACAAGTAACATTTTGAAATAATTATTTGTCTCCCTTTCAAATAAAGCTTAAAATATTTAATGCAATTGCATTGTGAATTTTATCGGTGTAAACCAAAGGCTTTACAAATAAATTGAAATCTTTTTGCCGTCTTCATTTGTACAGTTCGTTACTGATAAGGGATACGGAAACAGAAGATGGCCGTTGAAATCTGGCCAGGTGAAGGTTCTCTGCCTAATTGGAGTCAGAAGTGACCCCACGAACACAAAATATTTAGCTCTATTTTAATTATGCAGGTTTATCAGTTATTTATAACAGTATTGCTAAAAGGAATGAATTCTAAATTCGAGAAAATTCGCTGAAATTTTAATTGTTATCTAACTTCTATAAACGGAAAAAGAGAATGAGCATCGAAAAAAATATATACAACAAAACTTCATCAAACTCAACTAAGCTCTTCCAAATGACGTAAATGTTGAACTAGAATATTCATAAATAACTAAAATCAATCAGCCACAAGAACAAATAGTTTGCACATCTTGAGAAGAAAGATACTAAAAGTTTCAATTTCTTAAATGATTTTTTTCAAGTACCTATCTCCTGAGAAGTTTTCATGTTTGTACATGTGTTAAAATATGTGTATTTTGGTATAACCTAATGGAGTTATAACGATTAGATTAAAATATACTTGGAAACACGCAGAGGACCATTTATTTCTACACGCATTTGTTGGTAAGTCATTTGTAGCACCTGATTCATTGCTGTTTAACTTCCCACTCCATCTAACGTGAATCCGATTTACTATTTTCGCGTTATTTATATCTCTGTCAATAAAACTTAGAATTTTGTCGTTTTTCTTTTTATCGATTATAACTTATTTCAATCTTATGTTATATGTTTTCTTTCTGCGCTTTATTTCCGGAAGAGTAAACTGCATATCCCTATAAAAAGGTACCTTTTTAAGTATTTATGGTCTTCAAAAAATATAAAATGGACAAACAAATTACTCAATTTTTTGGCAAAGGTCTAGAAGAAATAAAATGCCCATTTTGCGAAAATATTTCACGATACCGATAAAATCCCTTTTGTGGTGCTTTAAATTGAGTTTTTGTTTTGGCAGTTGTACATCAGGTGATCGTCTTTCGCTTCAGGTCTAACTCTTTGCCTAAGTGGACATTTTACTTCATGTTTTCAGAATGCTTGAAGAAATGTTGAAGTTAGAGGCTATGAAATCTCCAGAGAACATTTTAAACTTCTTAAACTCCCTCCATCAAGTTCCAGGTTGTTGTCTCGCGCCCAAAATCCGTTCGATTTGCCTATGTCTTCAACAAATAAAAGAACCAGTGGAAGAAGAAAGCGACTCTACAAGACGCCATTTAGAAGTCACGCTCTCCGCCTTATCCACATCCCCCTCCAAGAACATTCGCAAGTCATCGGCCGCTTTCGTAGACGCTCTCGTCCACAAGAACTCGCCTTCCTCCGTTCTCCGAACTCTGTTCGCGATTACCGACTCTCGAGAATGGATCGCGGATCAGTCCTCTCTTTCCTCCCTTTTCTACATCCTTACCCATCTCATGAAAAACAATTCCGACAGTAAGACTCCCGCATTTCTTTTCTTGGAAGGCGAAGATCCACGAGACCGGTGGCGCAAACCCTGCCCTTCATTTTTGTAAGAGCGTCGAATAAAAATCAAAACGTGTTGACTTTCTAAATGCATTTCTGCACTTCTATTCTAAAATTAAAAAGTAAAAATGCAAACATTGAATGATTAATTACTTTTGATTTTCTCAAAAGCAACCATTACCTAACCATTTTTATAGGCTTTAAAACTAAATAATGAATTAAAAGCTACTCATGCCAGTTTTGGACGTAACTGAAATTTGGCCTAGCTGTAAAACAATAAACAGACGCATACCTAAGAGGCAAAATGAACGCGACCCAAATGAAATCAATTGTAGCGTTTCGGAGAATTTAACACATTTACTAAATCATTGAACTTCTCTATACTATGATGCATCCTGCTGAGACTTTTTCAATAATTCAATATCTTATTTTATTTTTTTTTATTCTTCGTGTTGGGTTCGTCCCTCTTATAAGAAGAAATATGGCCTCTCCTTAGATAATCCTTAATTTTTACAATTTTGTTTATTGCTTTTTTAATAAACAAATAATTAACCCTTTCTAATCATTTTGACAAAACAATTTGTGGAAATTTTGATTAGATTAAAATATATTATTTTGTGTTCTAAGAAATAAATTATACTATTACTACCAATAATATGACGATTTTTTGGAAATCTTTACTTATTTGATTTGCAGAAAAATTTAACTGTTTTTCAATAATTCTTTTTCATGATATATATATATATATCATTTTAAAGCTTATCGTTTGCTACATACGCTAGAATAATTTATTTTTGCAAAAATTTTAATTTATTTTGATAACTGGACTTTGCTTAAAATTTGGTCTAAATTTTAGTAAAAAAAGGCACCACTTTTTATGAGGGGCATAATGTGAAGATTTAAAAAAAAAATTTAATTAAAAATGGTATCATACTCTGGTAAGCTATACTCTTTGTGGGTAACATAGGCTAGGTTTTACAAAAAATATGTTTTTCTTTTTCCAAAATCTGCTTTTATATGAGGTTAGTCAACTTTTATCTAGTTCCAAAAAATACTATTATAACATGATAATGAGTTTATATACTATTTTTTCAATATTTCATATTGAATATGGTTTTTTACATTTTAAAATGTCATAGTTAAAGAACACTGTCGAATATAAATATATATATTTTTACTTTTTATGGGTCAGCATAATGTTTTTCTAATAAATTTTAAATTACTTTTTGAAGTGAAAAATGTCGATCGAATTTAAAAGTTGTGTTGATTAATCGTAGTCCACTTTTACTTCGAAACAATTTTTATTTAGTTTATATACAACCTTTCTAATTTTTAACGAAGGGCATTCGTTAAAAATTATACCGACAGTGTGCGAAGAATAAATCACATTATTGATTGATTTTAGAGCATAACTATGCGAAGAAAGATTAACACATGTTGCATTACGCGTTTGTGAGCGCAGTGAATTCTTATCTCGCATACGCTTCACCGCATCTTTAGCACTCGTGTGTGTTTTATTTTATCCGGCTTAGTTTATTTGTAGTGTTCGTATTTGAAATTTTAGTCAAATATTAACCCTATTAGTGCTGGGCAAAATTTGTCCACTCAAGTGCTGGGGGCGTAAAGTGCCCCCCCCCCCCTATTTTTCTCAGATATTAATAAGTTTTTATAAATATTTTTAATGTTACATATATATTTCAACTATGCTGAATTCAGTGGTGATATCCATTTTTCATCAAAATCAATCAAACCTGTCAAAAAATTGATTTATATTTGATAGCTCATCTCAAAAAAGAAACTTTTTATCCACATAATTATATAATGTTTTTTACACATATACACCCATTTTCAAGCATGCTGAATTCAGCGGTGATATTCATCTTTTTTTATAAAAAGCAATTAAGGTTATCAAAGCATTGATTTATATATGACAGCTCATCTTAAAAAGAAACTTTTTATCTAAATAATTATATAAAGTTTTTTACACATATATACCCATTTTCAAACTGAATTCAATGGTGATGTTCATTTTTTATGAAAAGCAATCAAACCTCTTAAAAAATTGATCTAAATGTGACAGCTCATCTCAAAAATGAACTTTTTATCTAAATAATTATATAAAGTTTTTTACACATATATACCCATTTTCAAACTGAATTCAGTGGTGATATTCATTTTTTATGAAAAGCAATCAAACCTCTTAAAAAATTGATCTAAATGTGAAAGCTCATCTCAAAAAGGAACTTTTTATCTAAATAATTATATAAAGTTTTTTACACACATATACCCATTTTCAAGTAGGCTGTGTTTACTGGTTATATTCCTTTTTTTTATAAAAATTAGTCAAACCTGACAAAATAATTTAAATATGACAGCCCATGTCAAAATTAAAATTTATATTCTTATAAAAAGTTTTTTATACATTTCAAGTATGTAGAATTTAATGGTGATGTCATTTTTTTATGAAATCAATAAAACATGTCAAAAATCGATTAAACCTGTAAATCAATGTCAAATATATAAACATAAAAATAACTTCTACTTGCAGTATTTCTCTGGTAATTATTTTCTTAATTTATTTAATAAACCAACATTAGTTGTTTAATTCACTCAAAATATTTCATTCTACAGTAACTTATGTAACTCGATAGGACCTCCATCTTTTTAGCTACAAATTCGTTATCGGCTCGTAGTCTCTACGTCATATTATAATTTATTACAATATGTAATTTTGGTATTCATTCCATGATGATCCTTTCTTGGTAGCTCTTTTTTCATTAGAAATTTATATTCTTCAATGTGTGTTCAAAAATTTTTTTATAATGATAAAATGACTTTTTTCCTCTCTCAAAGCATTCTGATTAAAGAATCTTCTGGATGATCTTAGACTTTTTTATCAGTATCGTGTATTTTATTATCAGGCCTGAATATTTGTCAACCAATCTCATTTCAAAGGTTTTTTTCTGATGAATCATTCGTGATGTTCATTGTTCAATTACAAAAAGTTGTCCACGTTCTTCATCTAAAAAATTATTTCTTTGACGCAAAAGGAAAAAGATGGACAAATTCAATTTAAATTAAAAATATCTTGATAGTGACTAAATTCTCACATATTGGCATCTGTGCCATTTTTGATAAATCTGACCTATTCTAAATTTTCAGATTTCCTACCCATCTTAGTTAAATGTTAATTGTAATCCTAAATGATAAGCTAAAGATTTAAATATTTTTCATTTGTAAAAGAGGAACTTCTTTTTCACAGTCAAAATCTTTTTTGAAGCATCTAATATTATATAATTAAACCACTTCCTAGTTCATTAGAACATGGTAGATCTTCCATTTTGTCAAGATACATATTTTTTTTAATTATTTGTTTTGATCACATGTTCTTTTCCAATTAGTTTTCAACTTGGTTCCTTCTCTCATACAAATTTTCAAATAATACGTTTTGTTTTAATATATATTTCATACTCAATATGATTGTAGAAAGTATTATAAGCCAAAATATACAAAAAAAAAAGTATATACCTACCTGAGTCCATAAATGAAACCAGCATCTTTCATTTGGCATAAAAACAGATATTTTATTTAAATTTCAAAAATATTTCTGTAGACAATAGACGTAAATCGAACATTTGATTGACACTTTCAGACATTTAAAACATCTAAATGCAAAAAATGATTTCAAAATAAAAATTATCATGGTCCAATTGGTATAAAACATATATTTCATGTAAAATTAGAGAGAATATTTTGGGATATAGTTTTCAGACATAAACCGCAAATTTGATTGACACTAGCAGAAAAATCTCTAAATGCGAAAACTGTGTTCAGAAATGAAAACAGCATGATTGATTTGGTATAAAAACAAATATTTCATTGTAAAATTTGAATGAATGTATTTAGAGACAATTTTTAGAAGTAAACCGCAAATTTGATTAACACTTATAGGTATTTTCAGATCCTAAACGTAAAAAATGACTCCAGAAATGAAACCAGCATGACCGATTTAGTATAACACATATATTTTATGTAAAATGTGAAGGAATGTTTTTGGAGACAATTTTCAGAAGTAAACCGCAAATTTGATTAATACTTATAGGTATTTTCAAATCCTAAATGTAAAAAATGAGTGCAGAAATGAAAACAGAATGACCGATTTAGTATAAAAACATATATTTTATGTAAAATTTGAAGGTATATTTTATTAGATATATTTTTGATCAATCAAAATTTTGATTGACATTTTCTAAAAAGTAGCCGTGATTATTGAAGAAATTAAATATACAAAGTGTTATGCGTACCAAACTGTATATAATTATAAATTTTCAGGGTATTATATAATATAGATCCTAAGTTATAAGGTTAAGTACAGATAATGTCAAAATTTTGCTGAAAAATTATAATTTTTTATTTTGATTGACAGTTTTGGTCATGAAGGGGTCATTCAACTACCATGAAAATGGTTTCAAAAGATGCAGCTAGCGATTTTAGCAAAAGTCACAAAATTTGAAGGGATATGATTCAGCCAATTTTGTACAATTAATTTTTTAGTGAAGGGGGCGTTTTACGCCCCCCCCCCAGCACTAATAGGGTTAAAACGCGCATTTTTCAACCAAATGTATGATGCGATATACCAAATTAGAGCATTTTTATGGGCTTTCAGAATACATGCTTATATTATAAATAGTTGAGATATAGCATTTTGCCGTTTTTTAAGGAAAAGTGTTTTTTATATTTATACCGACAATGTGCGATAAAGATTATAACACATTTTAAAATTCCACATTTTTTTAGAAGCCCTCGTCGGAAAAGTATGTAAAATTATTTGAGATATAATTTCCCACGTTCTATCTCTCCTTCCCTGTCCATTACTTACTTTGCGTTTTGGCTGAAACGTCGTTCGATCGAAAGGAGCCCGAATACCGCATTCCAGCTCCACTTCTTGTTTTGCTTTTTGACGCTCGTGCGCCCATAAATCGCTCATTCAATTTTCATTTCTGCGCAGATTTGGATGAAGAGCTCGCATTGAAAACCCTGGATTTGTCTTCTTTCCTGATTTCTACGCCACCCCCAAAAGTTGCAGCCGCCAAGTCCGTCAAGATGAGCATCGACTTTCTCATCGCAGTGCTTCCCCTTTTCACGGTCTCTCTGCTGCTTCCGAAGTTGGAAACGATCGTAAGGCTTTATCCGTAGTTTGCCGATGTTTTCAAGCCAACTCTTTTATTATCCCATTAACTTTCTTCAACTAACGATTCTCGATCGAGTACACAAACTATGCGTGAATCGTTTAAAAATATCAGTCTAAGTTTTCTATTCAAATTCAAAAATTTCTTAAATTCTAAGAATTGTAGGTGTTATTTTTGTTTAATTTGACGTGGCTCTTTACATGTGGATGTCGATGGTGATTGTTTTTCTCTGAAATAATGGTTTTGCAGTTTATTTGAACTTTTATAACTCAACTATCAAGCAATCGTAATAAACGTTGACTGACCTCACATAAAAGCAGATTTTACAAAAAGGAAAACATTTCTTGTAAAACCTAGGCTACATTCAACACAAGGAGTATATTATTAGTATATATTACATAAATATTTCAACCAATCATATTGTTTTCATGAAATAAAACTGCAATTCTAAAATTAAGTGTTTAGAATTTTGGAAAGGGTGATTTCAATATGTACGTAAAATATTCTTTGAAATTTTTTATTTTAAGTATTTTTTTTAGCATTTTACGATTTTTATATTTGAATATATAATAAGGTCTGGCAAGTTGTCTCCCCGGAGGTATTGCCAGACCCCTGATATACGTATCCTTGAAAGGGTTAGAATAATGGAGGCATCAAACAAGAGAGCGTGTTTTGACTCAGGTGGTAACCTAAATTTAAATGAGCACAATGAAGTTATGGTATGCATTTCTAAAGTAGTTAAAGTGGTGTGTGAGCTGATATGAAATTAATGCACGCATCTTTAGATTTGTAAAACAAACGCGTAAACGGATGCCTAAAAATAAAGAGGCAATATAACCAGGAAATATTCGTAAAAAGCGTACCTACATTCCAGCAGAACATTTTCAGTAACTTTTTTGTTTCTTAATTGTTCACGTTTAGAAGATATGTTAAAAATTTTAACTCTTTCCAATATTGTAAAGATAGTTAATTTTGGAAAATAGAAAATGGTGCATTTGAATGCATAATATCTTAGCAAATTTCTTCAGCGTGTTTTGAAGCCTTCGGAGCTTTACGAAGCCCCCAAAAAAGAATCAGAAGGTGAATCTTAAAAAGTTTTTAGCGGGATGGAGAAGCAGTAAAAAATGTAATGAGTAATCTAATATTGCAGGTTGTTTAAAGAAATAAATAAATTTGGAGTGGAGTGCGATCCACACTGACAGTTTGCAGACGACACACTTAAACCCTTTGACCACTCGTGGGACACTGCTCTCCTGGCTTTTACAATATACAAATCTTGAATGCCGCTCCTATTGACTTCTGACTCCTGATATAAATGCGTGGCACTCATTGCTAAATTGCTCTATAATAAAGAAAATGCATTTTCAAAAATATGAAAAACAAAATTCTAATTAAGGTGTCTGTAGCGACAACTTTGCGAGACACTGACCTAAAGAAACAAATGCTGCGTGGACAGGATTGAATTCGTAAGACCTTCTCCCCAACTCTGTTAAGGCAGGCAGCATTGCAACTCAATTCTTTTGAGCATTTGCTTTCATTTATTTAATATCTCTTGAATTCGTTGTTCTATTCCATTTGCTATAATTTTATATAAGAAGTAAGAGAAATTTCAAATTTGTTAATATTTTTAATTTGCCTGTCTCTGCATTTAACTTAGATTAACATTTGCGTAGAAATTACTCCGATGCTTGTAGATCATATCATTTTTGGATGTGTGGTCGGTTGCGTTTCTTTCTAATATTTATATATAAATACTATAACGTAACCCTAACCATAGTGTGTCTTTTCTTATACACCACTTTTTTATTAAATCAACCAGCTTATAAGTACTCATTATTCTGCCTTAAATTAACGAACTTCTCTAAAAAACAATTAAGAAGCATTTGCAATGCTTTTTCTATGATGTGGGGTCGCTTATGTAGATAAGATTGTTAATATAACCTAGAAAAATGCGGGTGAGCGTAAAAAATTTACACCGAGTAATGGAGATGTGTTATTATTGATTTACTAGTGTTAAGAAATTTTCTTGAGTTTGCAAGTTAACAGCCATGATGTTTATGTCTTGTCATGTGTCATAAATTTAGTAGCCTGAAGAATTAATTCTATTGCTTTTATTTTTCAGTTCTCCCAACTTTTTTAACCTAAATGAGCAAACGGGGAGCAAGCTCTTCATAATTTTAATTCACTAATAAAATCTCTGCATATTTTGTGTTGATAATAATTATTCCCAACCACATTTTGGCAGCGTTAACATGCTCGCTCTTTGAGGGCATAATCATGTTATCCAAAAAATTAAAATTTAGACATTAATAAGTTAGTACTCAAATTTCAGTTTCTTATAAACAAAAGAGAGTGTATTGGAATATGCTATTAAAGAGAATAGAGAGATGACTTTTTTTGATGTCGAAAAATTCATTCTTCAACAGATTTTTGAAAATAGGTTTTAGGTTAGTTATAAATGTATTTATTTTTTAAAACATCTACTACCGACTCATAAATGCTTTATTCAAGTGCATGTGATACAACATTTTTAAATGAATGAGAAGGGGCATTCGATTTTGAAATGAGCTAACCGAGACAAATATGCGCCTGAGAAAAGTCATGAACAAAATTTGCTGTTCATTGCACAAAATATTAATAAGAAAAATTGGGGAAGGCTAAAGTAAAATTTTTATACTAAAAAAGAGAGGGGCTGCATTCATTTTTACAAGATTCTTTTTGGCGTTGTAAAATGAAGGGATGGGAATACTAATGTTTGATTTATTTTTAAGATGGAATCCCTTGCAAGTCTAGATGAAAAAGTGCACCACACTCATCGATTTCTGATTAAAGCGCTCTTGCTCAAATTTTCTCGCAAGTTTAGGTATGGAATTTGATTTTTTTTCCTAGCTCATTCTGTCATTCATTTTCGCCTCTGATAGCATGAATTGATGCGAGCAAACTCCACTCTGTAGAAAATGCTATAAAACGCTGGCAGGATCCGCAGCCTTGTTTTCAAGTATTGCCCATACAAGATTTATGTTTTGATTGGGAATTACAAGTCTCCAAAATCCTCCAATTCCCCTTATTATATTAACATATGCCTTTCATGCACGATTAGGTTTAGCATTGCTGCCAGCCATGTACGCTTAGGTTGATTCGAAATCGCAACGATACATTCAATTAATTCGATTAATAAGATAGGCAAAGCAGCCCTTGACGGCTGTTCGCCTAGCCTGCAGTCTGACTGCAACTAGACAAACAGTTCAGACCTTACGGAGGGAACTCTCAGTGAAATTGGTGTGGCTTCGATGTTAGAAACCTGTCTTTCACAAGTCTACATTAGTGATGATAATCAAGTAAAACTTCTCCCATATACGCTCAGCCAAATGCCGCTTTATTTACACACCCATATTAGAAGTGTGCGCCTTTCAACATGTGAAAGTTTTAAACTTCCGCGTTGAATTTTGACCAAATTTTTAATAAATCCTAATTTAAAAAGAGTTTAATAAAACTCCATTAAAATGAAAGAAAAGAATTAGAAACAAAATTAAAAGACTATAATACTATAGAAAATATAATATATTTTTATATTATATGCAAAATTTAACTATAAATTAATTTATATAATAAATCACGTAGCCTGAGCTCGCACTTGGGCCGAGCCCTTCAATCTAATTTATGGGCCCCATCATCAAAAAATTGAAATTTAAAATGAAATAATGAATTACTTTTTGACAATATGCTTATTAGGGTGGTTCTTATTTTTAAAATTTTTTTAATTTTGTGAAAAACTTTTCCTATAGCTGAAACTGATTTATATGTATATAATGAATCCACAAATAAATTTTTATTGAAAAATAACTACATTTCTTGGTAGCTCAAAGACCAAAAGAAAATATTTTTTTGTATTAGATGCTTATTCTAATTATACTTTTGTAAAATTGATGTAGACTTCTTTTCATCTGGATATTGGACTCTATGTTCAGAAACCACTTGAAGAATAAACTGAAACTGATCATCATTTTGAGTGAGCATTCGATTGTACTGCTGAACGAGAGCCACTCCTCGCTCTGCATTGTCATTTGTGACTTGAATACCTTGCACCAGTTTCAGCCCTTTGAGCAAGTTCTCATTTTCATGCCATATTAGCGGATCATCTTTCAAAAAACATTGATCAATGCCAAACTTTTCAAAAAAAAATTTGTATTTTTAGTAACCAAATCTTCTAGTGTTACGTAAGGTATTGAAGAAACAGGAATCTTAATTCTTTTCAAAGGTTTGTTCTTCTCTTGATTACAAAAGAAATACTTGACCATTGCGCGTTTTGTTTCCAATGAAACATTTGTATCAAAAAAAGCTAAGGCTACAGCTGTTCTGATAAATACCAAAGATGAAGTCCGAGTTTAGTAGTTGTAGCTTCAGATACTTTTTATTAATGCTTTTGTAGTTGTACAGCTCTTTTAACAAGCATAAATCATTCACTGGAGCAGAAGCTGCTATCGGAGCTAAAAACCATGCTTTGAGGTACATGGTGACTGAAAATATACAAAACTCTCCGAGATTTTTCTTTTCAAATTCAGTTAACTTTAACTGACTCCGAAACATCCAAATTTTTATTGCATAAATAACTTTCGCCATCCATCTAGCATGATGAATTGCACCTGGAGACATAAATCGAAATTTACGAGATGGAACACCGCCAAGAAAGATAATCGATAGCTCCAATAGTTCTTTGTAGTCATCTCTTGGTTGTTTATATTTCAAGTAATTTTTTGCAAAATGAATTGTCTTATCTTTGTAAGTTTTAACTTTCGAAGCTATAAATCTTTCATCAAGCCCTGTTGAGTAGCTTGCGTGATTGATATTTTTCCATTCTTGCTTGAATCGTTTGAAGAGTAGTACTTCGGGAGCACTTGATTTACCAAAAAGTGCAGTGAATGCTGCTGTTGAAATTAGCTCTATAATGGTGTCTACATGCAAAATGGAGCAAGTCTTTGTTCAATTTTTGTTGAATGATAACACATGCACCTGAATGCAAAGTAAAGTTTCAACTACAACGCGTGCTTGATCTTCTTTTGTGCCACTGGTAGTAGGCACTTTCAATAACTGAGATACTCTATCACCAGAAATTAGTATAGGTAAACGATCAACATGATTATTACCTGTCATGTCAGCCATAAGTTTACCATCCCAGTGAACAACAAGAGGTTGATTTGTCTCTATTTTTGCTCTTAGAGCATTTGTTCTTTTTTTCTATGCTGCTCTCTACGTCTTTTTATTGTGTTGGGATTAAGGTCAAGATTTGAGATATTATGTCCTAGACTTTGAGCTGTGTGGCAATAATGTGGATTGCTTTACGATCAGTAGTTTTTGTACGGTCCAGTGCTGCTTCAAGTGAAGAAGTAATAATGTTAATTTTCCCACGAGACTTTTTGGATGGAACAAAAGGTGTATCAGAAAGTTTTTCTTTTTTTATTGAATTTGATACTTTTTCTGCAGGTTGAGATAAAAAATTTTCATTGCCTTCGTCATCACTGCTAGATAAAGCGGTACAACTCTGCAATCTTTATTTCACATTCAGCGTTACGTTTTTTCTGTTCAGCAGCACTTTCTCGTTGAGCACGACGTTTTTCTAATCTAACTAAATTTTGGTCTACAGATCCAATGTAACCGTGTCGACTTGGTGCTCTTTGAGCTAGAAGAAAATCTAGATCTTCTTTTATTTTGATTAATTTTAAGGCATCTGCGTGAGCAACGTCAAAAAGATTCTTCATATCTTTGACAAATTCAATTCTTTCTGTTACTGTGTTTTTGTTTTTCGACTTTTGTTTTTTTTCAATCATGCCCAACATGTATGTAATTTTTCTAACTTTTTAACGCAATTGTCTTTCCGACTCATGGGAATGCGAGCTTTATTCCAAATATCAATAACCGGAGAAATAACATTTGCAGCATCTGATCGAACTGTTTGCCCTTCTTTTAAGTGCAAGTGAAGAAACAGACATAACACCTCTTCTTTAAAAGGCAATCGTGCTTCATTCAACTTCAACACAGGCTGACCAAGTAGATACAATTCAGTTTGAGTTCTTGTAAAACGAGCCATTACTCCTGTCAAGGAAAATACAAAAATGTGGAAACAAAGAGGTTTTTAATTTTTCCAAAAGTGATGTTTTTTATTTAAATCAAAGCAACACAAACATGAAATAAGGTGAATGCACGCAATATTAAAGCTAACAATAAAATAAGCAAGTTATTTGTGTAAATGTACTTCCGTTTTCATGTTTTAATTGTAGTGTACATTGCATACAAACATTATGATGTATATGACATTATTACCAATACTTAAACGTCTTGAGCTACCACTAAACATTCATCAACTGAAGAAGGAACTTACTAAACACATTTTTATTCTATTTGTAACACTTTGAGATAATAGGAGCATGATATTTCAACAATTTTAAAATAAGAACCACCCTAATGCTTATACTAACAATATAAAGCGCATAAAATCTAGATAAGGAAAAATTGTTGATAGCATTGACAGTGACGATCAAATTTCCTAATTTTGTTAAGATGGGCCATCTACCTGTAACAAGAAACAAAATTGCAATAAAAAATTACTCTTTGGTAGAAGAACCGAAAGTGAGGATTATTAAGCATGATAAAAATCTAAAATGTTAACAACGAAATAGAAAGACATAAGTAGAGATGTTATAAGAAGTATTTGATATTTTAGACAAAGCCAGTAGAGAAACATATAAAGTAGTGCCCCATTTAGCCTCTCCAAATAAAAGTTCTGGCTACGTTAGTGGATATGTGTGTGTATTTAATTCAAGAAAAACTTAAATAAACGGTTACGCAAGATGGTGGAATAGTAAGGAAAAAAGTACAAAATAACAGTTGTACTCTCAATTTGTCCAACACTGCTCGCTAAGTGTTTACTGCTTGTGAAAACGCAGTTAAGGCTTTCATATCATTTTTAGTTTGTCTTATAAAGCTAAAATTCTCTTGACTGATTTTTTAATGCTCGTTCTAGTGTTCTTCCTCTTTGCTGCGATGGAGTAGCGTCTGCTGTAGAATTAGATGATTTACTCGAATATTTAGTTAAATTGGAAACGGTATTGATTAGTAAAGTATAATCATCATAAAATTCAAGATAGAGGTGGTATTATCGAGTTAATTATGTTGCTTGATATTGAGTTTGGAAGTTTATACCTATGAATTTTTCATGCGTCGCTTTCCAATAAAATCAAGCTTTTGTTTTTGTACATGTGACGTGGGTCCCTAAAAACTAGTTGTGATATTTAGATCTAATATCTTTTGACTGGTTCAGAGGGATGTGATCGGTCAATGTCCGTCTTCTTAAAACGCCAACTTAGTTCTTGCCACTTTCTGCAACAAAAAATAGTCTATATTCTCATAGAGATACTTATAAGAAAAAATTTACCATTGAAAAATCTTTAAATTACTTTGGGAATGATTGCTATATATGAAAGAATGTCTCAATGAATAATTTGCTGAAAAAAATTTCAGTAGTTTCTCCTGTTCGAGTTTCTTGGTATGGGCCATGATCACCTTTGTATTTTGGTATCAGCCTTTCTTCGCGTAGAATTTTTCATTGTTGTTTGTTTTAGCTTTGACGAGATGAGTCGGTTAGCTCCTTCAAAGTTCGATAAGTTGATGTCCAGCATCCGTAAGACTGAGAAAAAGCGCTTGCAAGAGAGGAAGCTTAAAGCAAAGCAAAGCAAGGAAGAATCTTCAAGAGCGTACGATTTCTTTTTATCTTCACATCCAGGTATATTTGTTGCTTTGTAGGAAAAGTAAGAGCTCAGAAAAGAAAAACTTCCCTGTGTTTTCCTTGAACATGGAGGATGGTGAGGAAACTAGTGAAATCATTGACTTGATGGATGAAACCTTGGCTGCCAAAAATATGAGCAGTAAGAAAAATCTCATTTATGAAACGAACAACTGTATTCTCTTGTTTTAGTAAGAGAGACAAGAGTAAAGAAGGAAAAAGCGTTGGAGTATTCTCTTTCTTCAGATGGCAAATTGATCATCTCTGATTTGTTCCAGCAAAAGGATCCGCCTAAGAAGACAAAGGAACAGAGCGAATCTGATCATGAGATGGATACAGAAAAGTCATTGATTGGTGACACAGGAAAAGGTTTGAGTAAAGGTCAGAGAAGGAAGGATTATGGAAAGGAGGGCGAATTCAGCTTTGGGCGAAGGTACAGGTCTAAAAGTGGAAGAAGTGATGTAAAGCCCAAGAAATGTGTGTTGGAGCCGTATGAGTATATTCCCTTGGAAAGGGTGCGAGGTCAGCGCTCCAGCAAACACCCCAGGAAGAAGGTGAAGATTTTGAGCAAGAAGAAGTATAAGAGTCGCGGGTGAAGCCAAAATCGAATTAAATCTTTGTTTTCTTTAACGGGTGTAATAAAGTTGTGTTTTAATTTGCCCGATTCTTCAAGCTACATTCTTTATTTTGCAACGATTCGTATTACACTTTTATTCTTGGGAATTCTGCTTCCAATAATAAATTATCTTCATTTCATTATAACGAATGCAACAAACCAAAAATATAACCTTCATAAGCAACGGTATTGATGTGATATTATTTCACTCATCTTTAGGAAAAAACTTTTTACGAAGATTGATACACAAGATACTTTTTTTTGATAGCAAAAACTTTGTTCAAATGGAACATGTTGGAAAGGACTTGACGATAAAATAGTTGTAACACCCCTTAGAACAGATGAGTTACTAGCTCAGATACGAATAAACTTTTCAAGAACAGAACACTTAAGAAAATCCATACCAGTCTTTTTATCACTCAGATAAAAATAAAATTCATGCTTTGCAATCTTTCAAGCGTTGTGTACAGTAAAGTCAAAGGACAGCTCCGTCGAGCATCTCGATATTTTGTAAGAATGAATTGTCTAAGCAGTTTATCGAAAAATATGCAAACCACCTTTATAATTATATTTGTTCTAATCTAAAGAATTCGGATTTTTTAATCTCCAAATATACTATACTTTTAAAAGGTTGAGAAGAAAGATGTTCTACAACTTAGATGTTTTTGAGCCTTTCTTCTTGTCGTGTATGCAGTAAGGGAAGCATAGAAGTTTGCTTTCTCTTTCGAAAACCTTTCAATTGCTCAGCGTGGTAAATATAATAGTGCTGCACCTTTAATTTGCCTTACAAGCATAGGCAAATTCCAATATTACCGTTTACCCATGTCCTAATCCATGAAAAGGAAAATTAGAGTTCCTGAGAAGTATCGTGTAAGAAATATAAACTTCTGATTTTGAAACAAAATTCTTTTTGGCTTCATGAAAGTGCTATATATTTTTAAGCCATAATGATGCAGGTCAGTTACCTGCGAATTTTGTTAACTGTTGATCGACAAAAACATACATATGTGGAGTCCAGACCCATAAAAAAATTGATATGCATGATCATGTAAAAATCTTACGCGTGATATTTTATCATACTACTTTTTATCTACTTATTATACTGCTTTAAAAAGTATCTCCATATTTTTCAAATAATAACTTCACATCGTATTTTTGATTTTAGACTGTTAAATTTTAGAACAAAAAACCGCACAAAATAAATTATTCTAAAAAAGTTAATATAGATCGAGAAAGATACGTATATCACGTGCTCATTTTTACTCTTTTGTTCAGGTTTAGTGATAAATCAACAACAAAGCCAGAAATTATGCTGGTGGAGAATTTGGAGCAACGAACTAAGGAATCTGACCTAGATAATATGGTATATTAGTGGTCTGGCAAAACCATACGGGAGATAACTTATCAGACTACTAGAAATATTTTTACAAAATCGATGAAATTTGAAAATATCCCTTATAGTCAAAATTTTCTAATAAAGTTTCCCACACCCTTTAAGAATATGATAAATTTTGAAGACCTTTACAGTGGTCCCTCTCCACTTCGTGGTTCACTGCGGACTCGCTGATTTGCCTGTTATATCTATTCCTCTTGTTCTACTTTATTCGTAGTTCTGCCTGAGCATGGTATTGTCTGCAGTGTTGTGTGCGCTAATTGTGAATTTTTTTTTAAATACTAATTTATTAAAGCCCTACGATGGCACCAAAAGGCTCAGCCTTTTTGTTGAGAGAAAATGAGCTTCTTGACATGCTCAAAAAAGGAGACCGTTTGCTGCGGTTGGCCGCCATTAAGGAATCAACGGATCGTTACATCAAGAAGGAAGAGAAGAACAGCGAGTCTACGGCAAAATTGTCTTTCAACAAAACAGCGAAAAGGATCCTGTAATAAGTCAATCGTTAAGGTGGAAGCTACATTAACCGTGTGGATTAATGATTAGCGTAGGTAAAGCATTTCCTTGGATACTAACACCATAAGAACTAAGGCCAAACAATTTCACCAACGCATGGCAGAGAAAATGGAGAACCAGGATATCAGTGACCAAGAAAAGCACGACAATTACGAAAACATTGAACCACGACCATCGACCGGATCCTCTAGCAAATCAACCGAGTTCATTGCCAGCAAGGAAAAAAGTTTTGAAGGGGATGCCATCTCGCACTCTCATAATGAAGAAGGAAGTCACAGGTTCTGGTTTTATGGCTCGAAAAGATCGAGTCACGTTGATACTCTGTGCGAATGTTGCAGGATTTATGCTAAAGTCAGGGCTTATTTATAAGTACAAAAATCCAAGAGCTCTAAGGAACAAAAATAATAACATGTTGCTTGTGCACTGGATTCATAACCTTAGGACGAGGATTACAAAAATTTTTACGATGGACTGGTCTCATCAGTATTTTATCCCAATTCTGTCGACATAACATATGATGGGATCCACTTAGAATTCTTGCCACCGAACACGACATCACTCATTCAGGCAATAGATCATAGCGTTATTCGCGCTTTATAGAAGAAATTCCCTGCAAAGCCTCGTTGAATCAATCGATGAGGATGAAAACTTCTCGCTGAAGGCGTACTAGCGTGACTAACGATTGCATCGTGTCTGAAAAATATTCAGAAGACCATATACGACATGAAGAATGGGACTTTAATTGCGTGTTGGAAAAAAATTGTGGCCAGAAGTGGTGCAAGGTTTCTCTCCTGATGACATTCAGCAATTGATCAAGCTGTAAATCTGGCAAAATTACTGGGTGGAGAGGGTTTTAATGATATGACTGTCGAAAATGACAATGATTTACTTGATGTGCATAGACGAAGACCTAGGTGAGCTGACCAAGTCAGCAAGTGAAACAACGAGAGGAAGAAGAAGGTTCAGGAATGCTATTGACGGTTGCATGTCAGTGTACAAAATCATGCTAAAACAAGCAAAGAAGCAGAGTCAGCAACTCAACATCACTATGCTCGAAAGAAGAAATCTACCACGCCAACGCCATTAGCTAAAGTACATGAAGAAGAAGTTACTATCTCTTATTCTGACTATACCAATGTTTCCCAAACTGGGGGTAAATTACCCCTTGGGGGTAATTTAATAATTTTTCGGTGGTAATGGAGAGTTCAGAGAAAAAGATGTTGATAATTTAATGTCAAAATAGTTTTAGTATGTAATGTAAACTAAATGGTAGCACTGTTCAAATACAATAAATATAAAATATCTAGTGTTTTCATTTAGTCATATTATATCTATGTTGACAACATTTTTGGAAGGGGTAACATGCTTACTGGGGCATGTTAAATTGGGTAACAAGCTAAAAAAGTTTGCGAGCACTGGACTATACAGATACTACAATACAACATGTGATAAAGTGGTTCATCAAGAAGAGCGTTAATTTATTCTCTTCCTGTCCTCCATTTCATCGTCATTTCCATCTTCGTGAAGGCAAGAACCATCATAGTCAACAGTCTACGTGCAAGTACCTGTACTGCAAAGAATCAGTCTACTGAAGCGGTAGGATGTATCTTCTTCAATCGTCAGTAGTACCCTTATAACGTTTTTAAAATAAAGTATTTAGGTTTAAGAGTTCAAAACTGGGTAACATTTTTAATTTATGTATGTAAACATTTTAGAATGGGAGGTTTGAAAAAATAGGTGCACTACGGGAATGGGAAAGAAAGTGCCTGGCGAGGTATTTAAAGATATACTAATTACTAAAATAAAGTATTTATATTTAGAAAAAAATTTAGTGTCGCCACTTCGCGGATTTTCACTTTTCGCGGGTGGTCCTGGAACGATAAGTGAGGGAACACTGTATTATTAAAAAAAACCTTACGCAAAAAGATTCTCGCAGGCTCTGAAAAAGCATTTTCTTGCAAGGCGGAAATAAAAATGAAGGATTTAATCTTTTAGACAAAGTAATTTCCGCAATCATTTCTGTATAAAGATATTTATTTCAATCAGTTGTTTATTCAATTCATACTCAACATTCGCAAAAAAATTAATGTTTTTACTTTATTGACTTTTTTTGTCGCTATATAAACTCATAGATTTAGGACAAGTGTTGGTCTATGGGCGCTTTTTGGATCTTTACAACCTCTTTTGGCTTTCAGAGTAGATCTTAGGTATTCATGCACTTTTTTTCTGATAATAATGGAGAAAAATTCTATCCTATATCAACAGTGTAGGAATAGGCTTACGAGCTTTATTTTATTCGAAGTCTCATGCAGATATTAAGAGGTCGCACTTACAGAGATTCAAGCCGCAGGTAGGAGAACGCACACTCTAAGGTGCTCTGCAAAAAGTCGCAGCTGGTAAACATTGTTCGGGACACAAGAGCTGATCTGCCGCGCAGAACACTTTTTATGAAGCAGCTCTTGAAAAGGATAATTCTTCTCTTTTAATGTTATTTTTGATGTTACTGTACCAACTAAGTAAAAAGTAGAATACATCCTTTCATTGCCAGAAGTGGGCGAACGAGCTCCTAGATCCGCCCTTGAATCTCGGCATAATGCAGCTCTTGTATGTTTGCATCTTTAAAGTTTATGAAACATGCTATCACTCATTTCTACAGAATGCTTATAAACTTAAATTGCGGGTACTTTTCTATTCCATTAACTTGCATACTTTTATAGGAAACATGAGCGAGCAAGCATCCACTTTCTCTCCCAAAACTACAATTTCTGTATCTAAGAGGCATTTAGCATTCGCTTCAAAACTTTGGATGATGATGGTTAGCATCTAAATTTGAACCCATGCAATGAATTTCTAGAGTTGGGTACAACCTGGCGGCTCTTGTCCACACAGCAAAACCAATTGAGGCTTTCGATGACGCCAGGCCATTAACTAAGGACATTATCCCATGCTAAAAATAAATGGCAAAATGTTTGCAACGACTAAGCATAAAAAATATACACAAAAACAAATTCCGACATTTTTAAAGTGTTTAAATCGTAAAAAAAATTTCAACTAGAATACGAAGCCCTAAAGTAATCCATACACTAGACTGGGGATCTAAAGGATATAAATCTTTAGATAATAATATATTAACCATTCTTTAACACGTCTTTATTATATGCAGTAAAAAATACAGGATAAATTGATTCTCGCCTGTACGATTTTTCTACAAGAGCGATGTTTTTGTGCACTTCTGTATAATTTTAGTCTGATAAACAGGATAATGCAGGATATGCTTCAGAGTTGTGGAGTCGGAAAAATATTTGGCGACTTCGACTCGTCCTGTTTCTAATTTTTGAGACTGCAACCCCATTAAACAAACTAATTTTAAGATAAAATAAAAAAGTCCATTCTTTAATTTTTTGAATTTTTCTGCCTTTTTATATGAGTTGCAAAATACAAGGTTTGGAGTGAGAGGATAAAGATTTTTATGTTGCATTTACTAAAAAGAGTGTCCATGAATTTATTTTTAATCTAACATAATAATTATTTATGAAATGCGCAATAATAACTACGACTCCAACTCTTCTCCAAAGGTGCGCTCCACGGACTACCACTTCACAACCCTGCTTATTCCAGCTAATTTATTTTAAATATTTCGGAATCATGATGAGAATAAGAGCATATTTTATTACACGAGTAAAAAATTGGGGGACAAAGTAAAGAATTTGAAAATACTTGATACAAAGTTTATAACTTAAAAAAGTAAAATATTGCAACTAGAACTAATGAAAGAAGTGGATGCAGACACGTGAGTGTCAACTTATTCATCTATGAGAGAGGCAATGGCCAGTGCGCTTGACGAAAAGGCGCCTTCTTTCGGCGCAAGCAATGAGCATCATTTGGCACTGGGACGCGTAAGTCCTCTCGTCGTTTGCGCAGACGACGCCCTCAATAGAGCTTCGGCAGGCTTTGGGGCACACGCATCTGCCGTGCTCGCAAGACGCGTAAAACGGACACACGTCTTCGTTAGCTCGCTCCGCAGACTCATTTTGCTCCAGAGGACACGGAATGTGATCGGGTGCGCCTCTTCCTGGCGTAGGCAATAGGGCGACATCGCATTTCATGCCCGTAAACTGTGGCTTGCAAACGCACCTGCCCGTGTCTTGATCGCAATCTGATCGAAGTGAACCGATTGCGGAACAGCTACAAGGGACGCACTCACTTAGTTGTGGAACGGCTTTTCTAGATCGCCAATACCAACCAACGAAACAGGATTGACAAGATGCGCCCCGAACAGCATACTTGCACAAACATTTCTTGCTGTGCACTTCGCAGATCTTTGAGGAGAACATGCTTCCAGAAGGATTGCAAGAACACGATTCACACTCCACAAACCTCATCGGAGAAGATCCGTTCTTTCGATAAAGGTCGATACAGCACTTTGAAGAATTAGTATCTTTCGAATGAAGCCCCACAAAATTCTTCCTTTGATGTGTATGCAGGCATTCTATAGGGAATTCAGGCAAACAAAAGGATAAGTTTTTGGCGGGGTGGATGGGAACTTGTTTATCACATGACTCTTTTTTCATATAACATAGGCTTCGGTAAACTCGGCCATTAAGTGCACAAATCGGATGCGAATAAGGAGTGTTGGAAAAGCATTTGAATTCGCAAATGCATTGAGTACTTAAGAAACTCCTTCTAGAACACTTTCCCCCGTATCTACAATTTTGCGAGGAACATAAAATGCTTCTTTTATTTAATAAGGATTCCCTATTACGCCTAAAGGTATATTCTCGCACTCCTGAAGTGTCATAACATTTACCGAAATGCATGATGGTAAGAGAGAGGTTATTCCTACAATTGTATCGATTCAAAGAGCACTTATTAGCAAAAGTCATGGCATTGGATGCGCAGAGGGGAGATAGAGATGAAGCACTTTCACAAGATGCTCGGCAAATAGAAGGCTTACTTTTATTAGTCATTCTGCGAAGACGAATTAACGCTTTGCGCTCACACGCTCCAAAATAACTAACCTTGACAAATTCGCTCTTTCTACAGGCACTGAGCCGCATTTCACACACACTGTTGTACGTGACACCGTCAGTACCGCATGTCACGTTCTTTTCAGACAGTGGATCTGTCAGAGCGCAAGTGCGCGGGCATTGGCACGTTGCTCGAACCTCACCCATTTCCATGATTTCCTCGACGCATTCTGCGTAAAAATCGCACTTTTGATTTATGCAACCATCACACGGTCCCAAATGCAGAACAAGAAGGTCTGGAATGCGGGATAAGCATGCGTGTTGTTTCATTATGCACTCGTTGTTGTATGGCTGGCCATCACTTCCACAAACAACATTAACATCCGTTGAGCAAAGTGGGCAATGACAAAAAAATTCTCCGTTACTTTCGAGACAAATTTCTTGAAATTCATTTGAGCAATTCAGTTTGTCACAGGAATTTAAATAAGAAACTCCTTTTGATAAAATTTCACAATTTCCATTCGATAAAATATACTCATCAATGTCTTTTCGTATACCCGTAGAGAAAGCTTTTTTCTCACAAAGCGTTTGCTCAAACTCACAAATATTGTCATATGTTATCCCCTTGGAAGAACAAACAGGTTTGTAGATAGAGGGGCATGAGTGAACTCCTTTACATATGCACTCTTTTATACCGTCTGAGCCCTTTTTACGGCAATAAGTATTATTGCTACATAATTTCGAATCACAGGCAAAATATTGAGAATCTTTACAATGGGTAAAATCAATGGCTTCTAAAAAAATTTGGTTTTCGCAATTAAAAGCATTTAGAGAACATAAACTTTCAAATATTAAACCATTTGAGGCACAAATTTGTTGAGAAAAGTTATCTGAAGTTAAATCTCCATTCTTCTTATTACTAAGAGTTGAATGCTGTTTTCTTTGTCGAAATTTATTACAATTAGAATCAGCACAAAGGCATACTGCATTTCTATTTTTATCAAGTGTACAAATTTGAGATTTACCACATGAAATTTTTGAGCATGGATTACAGCTGGAAATATGCTTCACATAAATCGATTTCATAGCATTACAGCTGGTTTTTTCCAAGTCACAAAGAGAAACATAATCTCTGCCATCGGTGCCGCAAACAGGAAGGGAAATTATATGGTCACCATAATTATCGCAAGTTTGTAGACACATACACTTACTTCTATTTTCTCCAAAAATATTAGCAATACAAGTAGAATAAAAAGGACATACAATATCATTGCACATACTTGCATGAAAATTTTCCTCAAAGAATGGCTGATCACAGAGACCACGTGATTTGATATATGATTTCTTTAAATCATTAGCGTTTGTGTTGCAGCGTGCAAATTTAAAAAAACATTCATTTGCGTATACTATTTTTTCATTTGAACAAACAGGATCAATAAGATATGGACAATTTTGCTTGCATATACATAATGGTGAATTAGACGTAGAATTAGTGATGCAATAACCACCATCATGGCAAAAATAATTTTCACAAGGTAAAGTAGACTTAACAAATGTAGAGTTTCCAGAAATACCATTCGATGGTAGCAAGGGCGTTAAGAACTTATCAAAAATATAATCATAGTTAGGATTTATATATGATTCAATTTTTTGTATATTATTCAAATTAATCCGGGTATATCTCAGATTTTGGGAATCCAAAAAGAAAATTTTAACATCTCCCTCTTTATAATTTTTAAAGCATCTATCTACATTTTTTTTGCTAGAAGGAACATTATAAATCATTTTATTACGGTTTTTAAACTTCATTTTTCCTTTAATTACTCGAATAATTCTAATAACAATAAAAGGATTTGATTTTTTTGAATTCTTTGATCCATTTGAAATATTACTAAATACCTTAGAATAAAGGGTTTTGTTGATATCATTCAAAATTTTACCAGTAAAAATTATTGAGGAATTAAATATATTTTCTTTGGTGATTAAAATATCGCTATGAGAACAGTCATTATTAAAAGAGTAAAAAATATAAAACAGTACAAAAATGTTCTGATTCAATAAATTTAACATAAACTTCATTCTAATAAATAATATTTGATTTTGGGTCGTACTAATTTAAGACAACAAATTCGAAATACTCGATAAATTAGATAAATTAGGTATAAAAATATAAAAAAGAAAGAAAAAATTTAACAATTTTTAAAGGCAAACTAAATTATACAAATTTTACAAAAATTAAAATGATCTTTTAATGAAAACTTTAAAGTAGTAAGAATCTTCTCTAGCCTTACTAATAATGATAGAGAAGTTTTCTCAAACTACAATTAATTATATATTTTTTTTCACCGAAGTTTACGTTTTAATTATTAAGAATGACAAAATTTAAGCAAACTTTTAAGACCTTTTTTCCATTAGATTAATTAAGAATCCTTTGTTGTTTTTAATCTAATTACATTTCTTTTACTGTGTTAAAAATTTACGAAAATATTTTTGCGTAGGGTTCTTTGAAAGATTTATCATATTCCAGGGGTTCCGCGAAGGTAAAAAGGTTGAGAAACGCTGGTCTAGACTGAAAATTTGTCAATGCAACAGGTCCATTATTTTATCTCTAATAATATATCTTTCCATTTTATTTATCTTTTTCTACTATTTTATTAAAACTTAAAAAATTTTTTTTATGTAAAAAGGTGGTCAAATCTCCGTTGTAGTGAATGTTTTTTTCTGGTCCCAAAATTCGCCTATATTTTAACATTGCAAATTTTAGGCTTTTTTCTGATTAGTGAACTCTCTACTGTGAACAGTTAACATTTTTCTTGGTCCCAAATATCAAATTTTAATATAAATGACACTGTATTTAGTGAACAAACATTTTGTTCACTCAGCCATATCACACAATAAGAAACCACAGCACTCTATTTGTAATTTAACAAAAAGATATTTTTCACCTCCAGCACCTGGTCCCTTTCATGTATGGCTGAATCTTTTGTGTCTGATTATAAATTTATTTTAATTATCTTTCTATTTGTAAAATTTCTTTCTTTGTGTGTTGCAGAATTATATGAATTAGGAAAATTCTCAAATCGCATAAATATTTTACAATGGAAAACAAATCTTCTTCGAATATTGAAAAGGCCATGACGTCCAAGAGAAAAAAATTGTCAATATTTGAAAAATTAGGAATTTTAAAGGCCGCAGAAAATAACAGCCAAAGAAATGTTGCTCAAACTTATGGAATATCTGTCGGTGCAGTCAACAATATTCTAAAACGTAAAAGGGAAATTTTAGAGCATGCTGAAGAAAACTGCAATCCTGAGACAAAAAGACTCCAAATCTGTAAAAATGAAGAACTAAACAGTAAAGTGTGGCAGTGGTTTGTCACAAAAAGATCTAAAGGCTATCCTATATCTGGTCCATTGGTTCAAGCTCAGGCTCTGAAATTCGCTGACCAATTTGGCAGAACAGAATTCAAAGCATCAAATGGATGGTTGGAGAAGTTCTGCGTTCGTTATAACATCAGGTTCAAAAAGTTATGTGGTGAAAGTGCTAGTGTGGATGCTGAAACCGTAACAATATGGAAGCAGTGACTTTCCTCACTCATTGATAACTATAATGCTGATGACATCTACAACTGCGACAAAACAGAACTCTTCTTTAAAGCCATGCCAGACAAGTCACTCTTAATGTCTCAAGAATTAGCACATGGCAACAAAGTCTCCAAAGATAGACTCACACTGTTGCTGGGTGCAAACATAACTGGCACAAATAAATTGAAACCCCTTATAATCGGCAAAAGTGAAAAACCACGTTGTTTCAAGCATAAAGATAAGTCTAAGTTACCTGTTACTTGGAGACATAGTAAAAAAGGGTGGATGAATTCTCTTCTATTTGAAGATTGGTTAAAAGACCTCAACAAGTCAATGAAATTCCAAAAGCGAAATGTTATTTTGTTCATCGACAATGCTCCAAGTCACCCTAAAGTTGAAATGTCAAACATAACCGTTGTCTTCTTTCCAGCAAACTCTACTAGTGAGCTCCAACCAATGGATCAAGGAATCATCAAAGCAGTAAAGTGTGGTTATCGAAAAAGAATGTTACAGAAAGTTCTTCTCAACATGGAATCTTCTGCAAATACAAGTGATTTTGTTAAATCCATTACGGTCTTTGATGCTATTTATTGGATCGCTCAAACCTGGAAAGATGTGACACAGAGCTGCATCCAGAAGTGTTTTCAGCGTCCGGGTTTCTTTTTTGAAAGATCTACTACTGACCAGATAGAGGACAACATTGTTTATCTTCAACCTCTCGTGAATCTCATTGCCAAGCAAAGTCAAACAGAACCCATCTCTGCTGAGGATTATGCAGATATTGAACATTATGAAATTGTGTATGTTGGTAATTCTGATGATTGGGAGCAGGAAATCCTTTCCTCCTCATACTCTGAGCGTGATATTGAGTCAATTGAGGACATTGACAGTGAGATAGTCAAGCCGTCTCAAGCAGCAATCTTACAAGCTTTGGATAAACTTTTAGCTGCAGCTTCTGGTGACAGTAAAGTTTTGGACATCATTATGCAAACTCAGTCAGCAGTGCATGATATGCTATTCAGAAACAGACTTACGTCATTAAAGCAATCTACATTGAAGGACTTTTTCAAGAGTTCCGATTCACAATGCAACAAAAAATGAACATTATTTGATACATTTTATGTGTATAAAGATTGTGTACATATTTTTTTCTGATAAAAATTTTATTTCATGTCCTTAACAATAAATCTATGGTTAATTTCATACATATTTTGATGTTTTATCATCTTTCAGCATAATTTCTGATTAGTGAACACCTCCAATTAGTGAACATATTTGGTCGGTCCAAAAGATGTTCATTAATGGGAGGTTTGACTGTATTAAGAAAAGAGGTTTTTGCATTTGAGTTTATAATAATTGTATTGATTTTAAGTCTTTATTTATTTTGAAAGACTATATTATAGATGAATCATTAGTGCCTTTGAAGACAACAGGTAATGGTAATTGCTTATTTAATAGTGAAAATTTTGCTATATACAAATATAAAATTTAAAATCGTGCAAATTGCAAAGTATAGGTAATAACTTTTGTAACATCGTATGAGGTAGCAAAATATGAACAGAAAGTTTGATATTTTTTGATTTTTTAAAGAATATTTTTCGATTCTTTGATTACAGAATTTTATTTTGATTATTTGACAAATATAATATGTAAAATCGTGCAAATTGCAAAGTATAGGTAATAACTTTTGTAATATCGTATGAGGTAGCAAAATATGAACAGAAAGTTTGATATTTTTTGATTTTTTAAAGAATATTTTTCGATTCTTTGATATGAATTATCGCGGTATACAGGTTGGAGATGAACCAACGTAGTATACAGGTATAATGTATATAGGTAGTAACTTATGTAGCATCGTCTCCCCGAATGAGGTATATCAAATCTTACATCTAGCAGAATGTGAACAGAAAGTTGAACATTGTCTCCCTAGTTATTTGTACATGGAATAGAAACCATCGTATTAAGATGAATCATTGTAGTATATAGTTTGGAGATGAATCATCGTAGAATACAGGTTGGAGAAGAATCATCGTAATTTACGGGTTGGAGATAACACGCAAGTTGTCTACCCGCGTTCAACCGTACAGGTTATGAGAATATATCATTACATATTAGAGAAGAGTTTTCTAAACTCTTTATACTGAAAAAATATTTCTTCAAATATATTACTGTTTTAGTTTAAAATGCATCCCTTATCTGCTAATTAATGGTATGAAGCACATGGAAAATATAAACAGTAAAATGGTATTTCTTAAGGACTTATGATATAAGTAATGTATTCTGAAAGCCCATAAAAAATGCTTTAATTTGGTATATCGCATGATGCATTTTGTTGAGAAATGTGAAAGTTATAAGCGTTTTAATATTTGACTAAGATTTAAGCTAGGAACACTATAAATAAACTAAGCGTACACTAGCCCGATAAAATAAACCACACACGCGTGCTAAAGATGTGGTGTAGCGTATGCGAGATAAGAATTCACTGCGCTCACAAACGCGTAATGCAAAATGTGTTCATCCTTCTTCTCATAGTTATGCTCTAAAATCAATCAATAATGTGATTTATTCTTTGCACACTGTCGGTATAAATATAACGAATGCCCTTCGTTAAAAATTAGAAAGGTTGTATCTAAACTAAATAAAAGTAGACTACGATTATCCAACAAAACTCGTACATTCAATCGACAAAACCACACACGCGTGCTAAAGATGTGGTGAAGCGTATGTGAGATAAGAATTCATTGCGCTCACAAACACGTAATGCAACATGTGTTAATTTTTCTTCGCATAATTATGCTCTAAAATCAATCAATAATGTGATTTATTCTTCGCACACTGTCGGTATAAATATAACGAATGCCCTTCGTTAAAAATTAGAAAGGTTGTATCTAAAATAAATAAAAGTAGACTACGATTATCAAACAAAACTCGTACATTTAATCGACATTTTTCACTTGAAAAATAATTTAAAATTTATTAGAAAAATATTATACTGACCTATACTACTGACCCATAAAAAGTAAAAAATATATATTAATTTTCGACAGTTTTATTTAACTATGACATTTTAAAATGTTAAAAACCATATTCTACCTTTGTGAATATAAAATTTTGAAGAAATAATATATAAACTCATCACGTTAATTATTGGTATTTTTTTGAAACTAGATAAAAGTTGACTGACCTCACATAAAAGCGAATTTTGGAAAAATAAAAATATATTTATTTGTAAAACCTAGCCTATTTTACCCACAAAGAGTATAGCTTCAAATCTTGTACATTCGATCAACATTTTTCACTTCAAAAATAATTTAAAATTTATTAGAAAAACATTATACTGACCTATACTACTGACCCATAAAAAGTAAAAAATATATATTAATTTTCGACAGTTTTCTTTAACTATGAAATTTTAAAATGTAAAAAATCATATTTTACCTTTGTGAATATAAAATATTTAAAAAATATTATATAAATTAAGAACGTTAATTAATATTGGTATTTTTTGAAACTAGATAAAACTTGACTGACCTCACATAAAAGCATATTTTGGTAAAATGAAAATATATTTATTTGTATAACCTAGCCTATGTTAACCACAAAGAGTATACCTTTCCAATGATATCATTTTCATTCAATTTTTTTTTAAAAATCTTCACATTATGCTTAAATAAAAAGGTGGTCCGTAATTTTTTCAAAAATTTAGACAAAATTTTTTGAAGTAAAGTCCATTTATTAAAATTTGTTAAAACTTTTGCAAAAATAAATTATTCTAGAGTATGTAGCAAACGATAAGCTTTCTAATGATATATATATCATGAAAAAGAAATATTGAAAAACAGTTTAATTCTTTCTGCAAATCAAACAAGTAAAAATTTTCAAAAAGTAGTATTGGTAGTAGTATTATTATTATTATTATTATTATTATTATTATTATTATTATTATTATTATTATATATTACATAAACATTTCAACCAATCATATAGTTTTTATGAAATAAAACTGGAATTTCAAAGTTAAATTTTTTAAACTTTTAGGTAGAATTTTTGAAATGTGGCTTTCAATATGTATGTAAAATATTTTTTGAAAATTTTTATTTTAAGTATATTTTTTAAGCATTTTACGATTTACACACTTAAATATATAATAAGGCTGGCAAGTTTGGCGAGTTGTCTCCCCGGAGGTCTTGCCCGACCTCTGATATTCACAAAATATAAAACATAATCACAAAATTTACAATCCTGGAAAAAGAAATAGCCAAAAATGGCCGTCAGTTAGATTTCTCCATTGTGAAATAAAATATGTATATCAACGCATAAATTGTTACAAATATTATCAACTTAAAAGTTCTTTTGTGAATCTTTTGGTAAAAAACTATTTTAGTAGGTATTTAATAAGTAGTTTTTTATTTTCTTTTTAAAAGAAAGCAACGACATAAAAACTTCATCAAATAGAATTTTGTTATCGAGGTAAAAATCATTACATTTATTCAAAATAGAGATATTTGATCCTTTCAGTCTATTATAAATTTTCAAAGGTTTGCTTAAGCTCCTAGTATAATATATGGGATTTTTATTATATTTAATCAACGAGCCAAACACATTATGTAAATGACCATTGAAGTTTTTATAAAGAAAAACTCCTACTCTCTCCTTGAAAATTTCATCTAATTTTAACCATCCGTTTTGCTTAAAAATTTCTGTTGTGTGGTCAAACTTATTCATGCTATAAATTACTCTTATTTTTGGTTTTTGTGGAAAATATTTTTTGTATAGTACAAGATACCGATAGTACGATTAAGATTGAGAGCTATTTGATCAATATGCTCTTTAAAATTAAGCTTACTATCAAACACTAGACCTAGTATCTTGGTGCTTTTTACTTCTTCGATACCTGTATATTTCAAAAATTTGTAATTTCTGTTTTTATATGAAATAAGCATACATTTTGATTTTTCCTTGTTTAATATCAAATTATTCCTAGAACACCAATCATAAATTATGAATAACTATCTGTTCAATAAATCTGAATTGATATTATTACCATTTTTTATTTTAGACAAAGGAAGATAAGCACAGATGTCATCTGCAAAAACAAAATACTCAAAGAAATTTGAGGTGGAAAAATTTTTATTTATTGCAATGCTGAAAAGCAGGGGACCCAAAATGGACCCCTGTGGGACTCCATTTTGCACATATAACTTGTCAGAAACGGCCTCATTTACTTTTACTATTTGACTTCTACCAGATAAGTAAGAATGTAAAAAAACAAAGAATTGCTACTTAAATTGCATTCATTCAAGTTATTCAAAATGGTCGAATGTCTGACCCTATCAAATGCCTTTGATAGATCAAAAAGAAACAATATAGCTTCATCTTTTTTCTCTAAAATTTCAACAACTTTTTGAATCAAGCATGTATGAAAATATTCCATGGAGTAATACTTAGGAAACCCAAACTGGTAATCATTCAGATAATTTATCGAGTTCAAATAATTCCTTAATTGATAATGTATGTATTTCTCAAAAAATTTAGAAAGTGTGGGAACTATCGATATAGGTCTATAGTTTTTAAGGCAATTTTTATCATTTTTTTGTAAATGGGTATTACCTTATGCTGCTTCAAAACATCAGGAAATGTAGAATTATATAAACAAAGATTTATACCGTGGCATAAAGCAGTAGATATTATGTCTCTTATCAACTTTACATGATATATTGAAATTCCATAAATATCCTTATATTTACTACTTTTCATTTTATCAATGATAGACAGCAACTTCACAGTATTCAAATTCAAATGAATCTTTAACGTTCCTAAAGTGGTGTAGACAAGCTTCTTCTGATGGGGAATCATAGAGCCGACACCACTACTTATTTATTACTTTATTGATATGTTCAATATAAAATTATTATTTCGTTATTAAAGAATGTTTTTATGAATTCCCTATTATTTAATTTTTTGAACAATGAAAATTAGTTACAGGGAGTGCCAATACCTCTGCTCAATGGCCATGTTAAGGAAAAATTTTAAGTTTGCTTCATTCGTGCACTAATTTTTGAACTATCAGATATCATTAAGTTGGCTTTTTAAAAAATTTTAGTTACCTAAAAAAATGTTTTTATAAGCTGAGTATAAATGTATATACAATTTTAAATCTACTTCGCATTGAAAAAGTTTAAATTCTGTTTTCGAATCAATCAAATTAGAAATTTGCTTTAGCTCAAATAGATCCAAAATATTAGGAGATTTAGGTAACAAACAATTAACTTATTGAAACAAATTTATATTATATAGTTTGAAACCTATTTATTGTTTAATTGGTAACAGAATTGAGAGAGTTATACAAAATTCTTTTCAAACGAAGCTTATCCTCAAAACCATTTGTTCATTATTAAAAAATGTAAATATGAGTAATCAACCAATTTTTTTGGTAAGAATTGTTTCGTCGATTCTTTATATTTTCCCTTAATAATACTTGGGAATATTTATATATTTCTTGAAAAGTTTAATCCAAATTTTATTTCTTTTTTTTTAAAACTTCAATCTTAGAATGAATAAGATCACAAGCTTGAGCCAAATCACTCGAGATGATTTTTTATTAATTGTACCTGAAAAAGTGTATTTGCATGCATGAAACATTCGACAATTTCTTTAACAAGAAAGGAAATAACAAATTTTTTCAAACCAACATAAAATTCCTCCACATTTAATTTCTAACTCAACATTCGTATTTGGATTTAAAACATAGCTCAAAAATTTAGGACACACAATTTACACTTATACATTCTTTTTCCAATTGTTTATAATGTACATCATGTTTAATAATGAATAATTTTGACTTCATTTAGAAAAAATATTAAGTTAAATGTATTTTTTTAATAAGGCGATAATGTACCATTGATTCCAAACTATAAAATAGTTAACAGAGATTAAGTTAAAACCCAGGATCATCTGTAACCTTAACTTACACTCTAATCTACTTACCCATGCTTATTCCATTATGAAGTATAAATGATTCATTTGATAAAAAACAACAGTAAAACTTAAAATTAAGTTTAATTAAAAAATTTTTAAATCCGAATATTTGAAGAATTGGAGGGCAAAGAATACGAAAAACGATTTTTAAAATTAAATCTTTATTTTTTAAAGGTTGATTTATTTATGAAACTCTCTAAAATGGTTGCCAAATTTTTTTTCATTAACCCATTAAGTACCATAGAAATCAGACGATATTTAAAAAAACGCAGACGATTTATATTCAAAGTCATTGAAAAAAGCAGACGAAGATAAAATTACTTATGTTCCCAAATGGGAACATTGGGACTTAATGGGTTAAATTTAATGACATATGGAGTGAAAGTTTTAAATAATTTTTTACTATAATTTGTTTTTTTGGATGTAAAAACACAAGTTTAGTATATATTCAAATTTTTGTATTGCTATCTCAAGTAGTTTTCATTTTATGTTGCTTTTTGTCCGCGGCTTACTTTAGCATGACCCTAAGTAAGAAAATAAGTAAGAAATTGAAATATATATTTCATTATATGACTCTAACAATATTCTAACTACACTAACAATATTCAAGCTATGCTAACACTAACTTTACTAACAACATTCTAACTATACTTATACTAACTATAAAACTAACAATATTCTAGCTCTAACAATATACTAACACTATAACTATATAATTAGTATTTATATAACTATAAATACTAACTATAACACTAACAATATTCTAACTATAACTTAATTTGTAATATTTTTTTTGAAAAATTCTTGTTAGAATATTGTTAGAGTTAGTGGTATTATAGTTAGAAAATTGCTAGTTTTAGAGTTAGTGTTAGAATATTGTTAGTTTTAAATTTAGTGTTATCATAATTAGAATATTGTTAGTTTTAGAGTTGGTGTTAGTATAACAGCATATTTTCAAATCCAAGATTAATAGGGAGTTTGTGGGTCAGTAATTAGTTAAATCCCGTGAAATTTTTATTTGGATTATTTAAATCTAAATTTAGTTTTTTTAATGGTTTAGATTTAAAAAGATTAGTTTTATATTTTAGATTTTTTTTCAAAAACAGTAAGACATGGATATAAATGAAATCAAAAAACTTACTTAATACTACTCAAGAAAAACAGGTAAGAACACGATTGCGTCATTTTTTGTTTGAATTACTTCTTAATTTAAACCAATGCTCCCAGAAAATATTAGTTTGTTGAAAAATATCTCTTACTTTTCTGTGAATTACAGTAAAACTTGGTATAACGAAGTTGAATGGTCTCTTGTTTAGTTCGTAGAAAGCGAGTTTCACCATAACCGAGGAGTTCAATAAAAGAACCCCACTTTTGTTTTTTACTTTGTTTTATCATTTCTTTCAATTGGTTAAAAGTGTAATAAGAGGTCGTCGTTGCAAATGACGAAAACAAATTTTTTTTTCACTTTCGACCCCTACGCGCTCTCTCACTCTTGACAGATTTAGTTGTCTACTCAACAAAGTTGCCATTTGTCAAATTTTTGACCTCACCACTCCTCGTTGACGTCATTAATGAGCAACCCCTAGAGCTAAAATACACTACCTTTTATTTTCAAAAATCACTTTTCCTCATAATGATTTAAATAAAAGGCAAACTTTTGAGCTTTAGCCAAAAGTTCAGGTCCTGTAACATTAATGTTTTGGGATCTAGAATTTTTGAAACAAAAAAGAGCCTTTTCAACATCGGGGTAAAGACTCTCTCTCTCATTCTTTTACGCTTTATTCCACTTTTCTCTGATTCCTACGCTGAAGATGTCAGTCAAGTTAGTAGTGTATTAAGCGGTACTTTAAAATCAGGGGCGCACATCCTCAAAAATATTGGGGGCGAATTTTTTTTGCAATTTTCAAAATTACTGGTCTGGAAATATCACTGGAGGAAAATATTCAAGCAATCCTTTAAAATAGAGTGTATTCAGCGCATACGTAAATTTATAAGACTACTTTATATTTTTTTTATAAAATTGATGAAATTTAAAAACTATACTTCCAGCGAAAATATTTTAATTAAATTTGCATATCGCATATACACTAGTTTAAAAAATCTCAAAATTGTTGGGGGCAAATAGGCTTTTCATTTGAAAATGAAGTAGTCTATCAAACACACTACAGGAATTGGTGAAAGGATATTTGATTGATAGAGAAAACAACTGAAGACAAATGACTGAAGGTTGGAGAGTTTTATATGAGTGAATGAGTCTGAAGGAAAAGAGTCTGCTAGACACCCTGCGATGTTTATATGAAAAAAATGTGTTTGATTCAGGAGGCACATCCGTGAAATAATTGGAGGGGCGGACTTTCAAACGTCTTCCAAAAAAGACAAATTTTCCTGAATTCTTACTCCCCTCTTGTCTATTCTATTTCATTCTTAATTAAGCTTAATGTAAACTTTAACCCCGCCCTATTAAGCTTCAACAATGAATGAGGACTTATATATAGCTCCTTCCTTCTCACTTCAAATAGGTGCGCACCATCTCCAAATTATGTGTAGAAAAGGGGTAAAGAAATCAATTAACAAAAAAATAATTGGAAATTTTATTGAATGAAAAAAAGCATTCATTAATTTTCAGTTGTTCCTTCTTCCTAAAAAATGCAAAACAGAAATAAAGTTAGAAAACTTGGTGTTAGAATTTTTGTGTATAAGAATAAGTGTAAGCTAGTTAGACTCTCAAAAAAGGGTATAAAATAAAGATATAATTGTGCAAACAAAAATAAAACAATAAATTAAGATTGCATTACTTCATTTTTCTCAGCATCATTCAAAAGTTTAAAAGCTAAATTGATGCAAGCTACAAAAATGTACAAAAAGTAAAATAACTTTTAACATTTTGCAATGAATAACTTTTACGGAAAAAAAGTCTATCAGAAAAAGTTATAGAGCTTCAACAAAAACTAAAAATTTTACAGCATAACTTAAGTTTTTTGAAATCTAATTGACGTATCCACTACAGCATACCCTATGGGTGGCATGACAGGTTGGATGAGAAGATGGACTCAGCACGGAAGACTCTGGGTTCGATTTCTCATCGATACCAATTTGTTCAGTTTGACATAAGCGGTACATCAGTGCTAGTGTGTCCACTTTAAGGTCTTTTTTTCATTCCCCCGGGAACGAGGACCTCGTAATTTTTGAAAATTTGATTTCCCGGGGAAGAAAAAGCGATTTTTTTACGGTAAAAACTGTTCAGAAAAGAAAATTTAAAAGTCTCATATAAGATTTTTATTGAAAAAAATTTAAATGCATAAAAGATTTATGTTTTAAAAAAATATCTAAGAAAAATTAGAGCGTTCAAAGTTTCATCATTCAACTGGTTTCTTATTTTTGTAGAAAAATAACCCATTGACGAAAACACTCTTTCGGCATCCACAGAAGTTGGTTTTATGCTCTTTAAATTTTTGAATAAAGTTTCTAAAACTTCGGGCCTCCTATTTGTTTCTAAATAAAGGTCAAATGTTTTTTTCATTATTTCCTATATGCTTGAAATCTTGCTTTTAGTTTCACGTTCTTCATTTTCATTAATCTTCAGAAATTCGTCCAATTCCTCCTTCACGCTTTTCTTCTCCGTTACTTTGATATTTTTGTCTTCCGATTCGACAAAATTTTTTTTTTCAAAAATTCCCCGAGGAAATTTAAAAAATTTTTTCGAGGACGAGGATTTTGAAATTTCACGATTCCCCGGGGACTCGAGGACGAGGAATCCCGGGGTGGACACCCTAATCAGTGCCTTGTCAATGAAAACACACCCGTTGCACCTTACCTTTTACTCAAAATTGAAAATTTGCTACATAATTAACATAAGAGAGAAAGGAGACAAAATAAACTAATAAAGCAATTTTCACTATTTAAAATGAAACTGCCTGTTCTCAGAATAATTTCAAAATAATAGGAAGCATAAAAATGAGATAGTTTATTTGAAGGTAACGCTTCTATTTTTTACATTTTGTAAGGAATCATAGTATACAAAAAAGGCAGTTTAATCACTTTTCATAAAATTATTTAAGTCTGAGAACACAAAATCATTAGAAAAACCATTTAAACTAACATAAATCATAAAAATCATAGTATACGAGAACAATAAAATCATTGCGTTTTTTTGACTTTCTCTGTCTACAAATAAAATTCTATAACAGATCAAGTACATTTTTAACAACTGAAACATTTTGTTTCGATAATATATTTTTATTATAATAATCAACAAATTTTCCTAAAAAATGATTTAATTAATTATGTACAGTGTTACTTACTGTACTAATTAAAACAAGTAAAAATTTTTACTAGTAAGAATTGCATATATATAAAATAAATTGTAACAACTGTACAGCCTCCTTCATACATCGGAAAAACGGACAGAGCCTTACATCAACGCTTCCATTAACACCGATACCACATCAAGAAATACAAACATATCAATAATATGATAATGGAACACATAATTGCAAACCCATCACATTCTTTCGATTTCACCAAAGCCAAAACTTTATGCGTCTCCTCATCTGAAAACCTAGCTTTTTCTAGAAGTCTGGCACTCCCTATTGGAACCCAATGCCATAATCAACACATAGAAACTTAATGTGATTAACTATTTTACTCTTATATATACATGATCAAAAACAATCATAACATGTAACTATATAAAAAAAGACTAAATAACACCACCACACATTCAACCACATCGATGACCCATGCTCAACACAATTAACACACACACTCATCACCTCCACCATTCATATATTCTTATATGCAATTGTTAACCCGACGGCACACTATGATCTTGATCACTTCTTCTTTATACTATAGTTGATAGAGAAACGTAGTCGTTCTGAAATATATTCTTTGTTTTCAAATAAAGTGTTCCTTTCGGAAAAATTCGCTATCCATTTTCTTGATTTTAATTTTATGGGAAAGCTATATCTTTCTCGAATGCAGGAAAAATACTGATGCTTTCATTTTTGTAAAGAATATTCAATGTAAAAATCATTAAATTGAATTGTAAAATAATGAATGCTTTTATATTGAGTCCACGACTTCTCATTAAATGCCCTTCATTTTGTCTCCAAGCACAAGTTTCATCATTAACTCCTTCATACTTTCATTTCTATTTGAATGTTATCCTTGCTCTTAAAATGTCCTGATTTCTTTCTGTTGACATTTCTAATACGATCATTTAGTACAGGGGTTACCAACCTTTTCTTCCCAACGCGCCTTCGACTCAAAATTATTTTTCACCGCCCACCCATGTTTAATTCAATGGCCTCCTTGCGGCTGATGATTTTTTATTATTTCACTAAAATTGGGACTTATTTAGTCTTAAGTCCCCTGTCTCATCTACTTTTAATTCATTTCTTTGTTCGTTTTTCAGATATAGCGCAACACACCACGTATATCCAAGGAAATGCGAAAAATAAGATTTTAATTTCTTTCAAACGGTTTGGATATAAAAATCGCCTTTCGGTCCAATTTTTCATATCCTGATAAAGTGATTGACGCATTTTGTAAGTCAAACATTTCTTCTTGAATTTATAATTCATTTCTTGGACATCAAACTTGAAAAGATCAAAACACCAGTCAGGAACTTGAACACCAATCAAGTCTTTGAACCGTTGCTCCATATCCCATTTTAATGAATTTATCTGATCAAAGTACACTTTTATAACAGCATCAATTCCATTAGCTTTTATTATGTTTCAAGATCCTCCTTGAAGTTCGAAATTGACATCATTGAATTTTCAAAAAATAACAGCGTGATTAGCAATATCCTTTTTAATTGAAAGTTTATACGTTTTTTGACATTTCGTTAATTCTTGAAATGAAAGTAAATTATTTATCATCACCTGATCCAATCATTGGGCGGACAAATTCTTTGATACAAGGTAGTGCCAAATTTTCTCCAATGTTATGTTCTTTACGCGATTTCGCACTTAATACATAAATTTTGTATGATGTTAAAAGACTTTTCAAGATTATTTGAACTTTTAGAAATATTAATAACATTGCTTTTTATGGTTTTCTTCCACAGTTCATCTTTGTTAACTTTGTCAGTGTGCATTTTTTTCAAATGGTTACATAATCCGGGGGAGGGCTTACTCGCTTCATCGGAAAATGATTTACCACAGATTAAACATGAAGGTAATTTATCATTACTAGGACATTGAACAAAACCAAACCTCAAATAGTCTGAGGAATATCGATGATATTTTCCATTTTCAGATATTCACAACCCTAAATATGGATCTACTAGCACAGTGGTTCCCAAACTTTTTCTGATCGTTACCCACTTTTCATGCATGATCCTTGTCTATGGCACCTACAAAAATCATAGCCAGTGAATACCGTAATTGTCTACTAGTATCAAACAATTATAATCATAAGATTAATTAAAAAGTGCATTTTGCTAAAAGGTATTTTAAGAATAAGCAAAAAAAAGAAAGAAACATAGAAAATCCACTGAATGGAAAAAGTTTATTAATCCTACGCTATGTGATTTAATCATAGCATTTGTAGCAATTAAGGGCTCTACTTGGGAGACAATTGTACTCACAATTCATAGTCACAGAAGGGATAAGAAGCCTTCCCTCTACCCGCTAAACTCTTCTCGTTTTATTTATGCAGCATAGCCTCTGATTATGGCCCCTTAATTTGGCCCACAGTTTGGGAACCAATGATAGCAGTTGCTGTAATATCCTTATACCCTTTAACACAGAAGGAAAGAATGGGTGATGTAAAATGCATTTTCATCATCGCACGCTTGTAGTCAAGAGATTAGCTCTATTGCTACTCGTACAATTCATTCCCACTAATGATGTGAGTGTGTGCCCAAGTCAAGTTCGCATATTTACGTAAATTTCTTACGTGTCTGGTTTTATCAGCGTGTGGCAATCTTATTAACCCGTTATCGACCAGAATAATCAGACGATATCTAATGTAAAGCAGAAGAGTTGTATTAAAAAGCACTAATAAATGCAGACGATTTTATTTTTGTAAAGTCGACATATGTCGACTGTGATCGATAATGGGTTAATGCATCATTATGATTGGCCAAATAGAGAAGATATGTCTATGATCAAATGCAAAAGAATAAAAATGCTTTTCTGTTCGTACTTAACTGTGAATTATATGTAATTTGAACGCCTCCTCCCCACCCCCTCGTGCCTCTTGACATTAATCCCCCAAAATAACAAATTATAAAGCCCCGGGGGGGGGGGGGGTGATAACGCGCAGTTTGGGAACCCCTGATTTAGTGCTTGTATCGATGGTTATTAACATCAAATTAAATAAAAAATACTCTTCAATTTTATTATTGAAATACCTGATTTTGAGTCGACCTCCTTTCCCTGGATCAAAGAGCTTTCTTATGTATCTAGATTACGCTTGACCATGTAACAGTTATAGTGTGGATAAGGTACCTCTCATCTCGAATTGCCTCCTAATTTTTAGATGATATTGCGGTTTGAAAATTGCTATTACCTTTCCTGTGTCTATTTTTACTTTATCGATTTCTGAACTTTAGATTAAAAAATGAGAATTTGATATGGCGAATTCAGTCCATTTGCAAAGCCCTGAAGAAGATTCCCCTGAGCAAAATGCTAAAGCGGAATTACGTGATGGTTTTCTTCGTGTTTTGCCTCTATTGGATGGCAAGCCTTGTGAGATAACGACGTGTGAAGGAAAGAACCTGTCTGCCATTTTTCGTACGTGTGACAGGGACCTCAAGCACATTTTTGTGGCAAACCTTCACACTCCCATTGGCGTCATCAATAACTCCATTGTTCGTCGAACCGATTTACGCTCCATCTCTTTCCCTCTCCGTGACCCTGAGATGAATCTCATCTCTTCTCGTTGAAACACATCTGGCTTTTGTAGAGTTTAAATAAATAAATATTTTTCTATTTTACATTTTACTTCAAATTTATGTTTTTATACTAAATCGGCCTTGCTGGTTTCATTTTTTACATTTAGTGGTTTTAAAATATCTGTCAGTGTCAATTAAATGTGCGGTTTACGCCTGAAGACTATCTCCACAAACATTCTCTCAAATTTTAGATGAAATATATATATGTTTTTATACCTAATCAGCCATGCTAGTTTCATTTATGGACTCAGTTTGCATGCAAAGCCGCATTACAGGCTTTAAGTAACTTCGTTTCGGTTGAGATCATTTCTGCAAATTTTTGCTTCAAGGAAGCGTGCATGGTGCTGATGTGAGAAAACATTTGCCATTCACCAAGGCACGATGAGTTAATGTGTGTTGTAAATGCTTTGAGAGGTTTATGTCGGTAATATAATAAGGGTTAATCTGGATGGATGTAAGGCTGAAGACCTCGCATTCGAGATTGGGAACAGAGGATTGGAGCGTGAGTGGAACGGGGGATATGAGGAGGGCATAGGCAAAAGAAGCGCTTCGCGATTTCCTCGAGGCGTCAATTAAAATACGCATTAAGTAGGTGATGAGTGTGACATTGATTTGCTTCGCAAAGAGTTATTTTTGCATAGAGATGTGTATCCTATTTGGAGTATGGCTGAGATATTGGAGCTGGGTGAATCAAAGGCAGCACAAGATGCTTAGCGATGTTTGGCGCGTTGCGTAACATATGTATATCCCGTTTGGGGTGGGCGAAGGTTTCATTTGTAGTAGTCATGTGAAGTAAATTAGATAGAAGTGTTTTTCTCGCATTGAAAAAATGTAAGCTCTTTCATGTAATTATAGTGGCAGAGCGGAGGCCTTGGTGAGATTAGCTTGTTGAAAGTTGCTTGCGAAGGTAAAGAGGATATCGTCGGAGAAACACTGGGAAAAATCTGTTTGTGTGTGGATGAAGTTAAGAAGCGAGTCTATGAAAATTAGCCAGAGGATGGGTGAGAGTCATCCTCCTTCAGATGTGAGAAGAGCGTTAAGTCATGGGTGCAAAGAGAGACACGATGTCGTAATATGTGAAGGGTATGCGCTTATAAATTCAATGATGAGGTTTTGTGAGCGCGGTTGTGGAAGACGTTTTCTGTGAAGCAAAAGAGAGGAGTCAAAGTAGATCGAGCAGTTTCAGTATTTTTGTTAGGAAGGTGTGTGAATCGCGTGTGTTGGATGAGCTTTGGGGATAGGATATTGTGGACTAATCGTTTGCGAATGATTTTTTGAAAAAGTTTGCTGGGATGGGTAGAAGGGTGATTGGGCGGCAATTCTGAATGAGGCTTGAATCTTTATTAGGTTTAGGAATTAATGAGCTTGCAGTTTTTCCAAACATTAGGAAAATGTGAGTGGCTAAGACATGCATTGAAGATAAGTAGATAATTTTTTAAATGTGTATCGATTTCTTAGTGTGTTTGGTTGAAATTAGAGAGAAGAAAAGTGAAAAATTTGTTTTAGAAGAATTTAGGCTTAGTTCATTTAAAGTGATGGGAGGAGCGACGACATTTTGAATGGAGTGTATCATATTTTTGGCGTGTTCTCGGATTGTGTGGTGGAAAGGAGGGCCAGGTAAAAGTGGGAGGTTTATTCTTTTTAGTTAGCTTATCAATGGGTTGTTCAAGTGATGGCTGCCAAACTTCCCCCACGAGCCTTCTTTGGCCCGAAGTACTGCCTGTGTATATTATTTTTTACGTCGAAGTGAGATCTTAGATTTGATGACGCGTCTTAGCTTCTTTTTAATGAGAGTGTGTTCTTTTTGTAAATGAGTGAAGATAAATAAAATGGAATGTGAAGTCATCCCATACTATTGCGGATGGAATTGGAGAGAAGGTAATGAGTTGTTGAGATAAGTCAGCCAATGAATGGTGCTTGGTTGTGTGCTACTGTTATGGTTTCTAATTGATGTAGCGTTCTTATGAAACTGAAAGGTTATAAATGAGTGGTGTGAAGGTTTACTTTTAATTACACGTGGCTATCATAAAAAGTAAAATTTTGTACAATTCTATATTTTCCTAGTTTCTAATTATTTAAAAATTAAATATAAAATAAATTCTTAGAACTGTGCATCTTATCATAATGGGATAAGGTGTGTATTAAAAATTTTTGAAAAAGTATTTATTTTATCGACAGTATTTTTTACAGTATAGTTAGTGGAAGTAAGGGATTTAAATTTTAGAGACACAAATAATGAAATGGTAGATATTATATACAACGTAGCTCTGGTCCAAACTAAATAAAAAGACTACAAAGGGCAAAGATATGAAGGGCTAGCGTGAGTTACACCCAAGAGAATCGAGCATGAGAGAGTCTACAAGCATCTGCTGTTTCAGTGCATTAAGCGCTTCCAGTGTTTGGGGGTTGGGGTTGGGAGAGCTGTTTACAAAGTACTCTTTCGTAGAAACGCGATTCGGATACAAGAACTCGGGCAACTGGTGCGCGGGAGGCTGCGAGAAATCCTTGTTAAAGGGGAAGAGAGATTTTATGTATCGCAAGTACATCTGAGAAATTGCCAAGTTCACGTTTCTCTTTTTAGGAACAGAATAAAACAACTTCTCTGGGGAAGAATTTTGAGGTGGCGTTGTGAGAATGGGCTGAAGTGGGGGCGGTTGCATGTTGTGGCCGATCTGTTGCAAGGGGTGCATTTGCAGGGAAAGCTGAGGGCCGTAGTGTTGATGGTGAGACGAGTAAAAGTAGGGAGGATTGGGAGCAGGCGCAGGAGAGAAGTAAGAAGGAATATGGCTGGGAGAGGAGTAGAGGTTGGGATGGCAGATCAAGTCGTTGTGGTTCCCACTGCGAGGCTGAGAGAAGGGAGGCGGAGAGCGTTGACCCTTAAAGGCAGTGAAGTTCGGCCCGTTCGAAGAATACAGAGCGTGGTCTCGGGACAGAGGTGCTTGACTTTGCGCGCCAGAGATTGCAAGAGCTTCTTCGCGTCCACTTGAGGTAGCAAGCTCGTCCAAATTAGAACCCACTTGTGAAACGACTTTACAAGAGACCAAGTGATTGCGAATAATGTGATACTTCAAAGACGTCCTGTTCTTGAACTGCCTGTTCGAAGCTCTTTGACAGTTGCGCCAGTGACAGAAAAAAGGACCTGAACTTTTAAGGTGAGAATGGATATGTTTGGAAAGCTCGATGAAGTACCTGAATTTTTGGAAGCAATCTCTCCAGCCACAGATGTAGAAAATGCAAAAGCCTGGCGGAACACTCATCACTTCCTGCTCACACGCCTCCTTTGACTTCTTCATCTTTGTGGCCAACTCCAGCATCGCCTTCTGACGAAACATCTGCTTGTCCTTGTCCGACAAACCCTTCCAGTGCTCCCCCACTATGCGACTTATTTGTCCAAACGACCAATCCGGGTACTTCGCCATGAAATGCTTGCGTATCTTCTTCGCGTAGTAGATGTAGCCACTTGCAAACTTTCTGGTTTGGCATAGAGAATCTTGGAGAGTGAAAGGAAGAGTGGGTTTTAGTGCCATCTCGACGCTTTCTCTGTGAGTTGTATCATCTTGAAAAGAAGCCTCCAAAACGTCTATTTTGGGAAAAGATTTTGACAACGCGTTCAAATGACAGCCATAGAAATCTGTATCAAAATCAGCGTGCAGCCACTCTTCCTTATATGCATTGGGGTGCTGTTTCAGATTTTTGAGAACTTCGCCTTCCTCCGCCAGGACACACTGCAAAGTCTCACCACCATAAGCTTCTTTATCGTTGATGGAGGGTTTAAGCTGCTTCTCGCAAAAGTAGACGTCACCATCGTTACAATCTAAAGGCCTCATTTTCTTGAAATTGTCCTTACTCAAGACATAACATTTCTTCAAGATTGAGGGGTTTATGAAAGTTTCTTCAGAATTCTGCAGGAAAATAAGCTCTCGAGATGATTGACAAGATTTTACAAAGGTTGTAGCAGATACACGGACAAAGGCTGACTCATGGAAGATGATCGGACGCCAAATCTTAGATACTCTGATAATTCTCTCGCCGGCATTTGAGGATATGACCAAACAATCGTTGAGTTTGAAGCACACACCTTCCTTTGATGAGTACTGCGCAAAACAGACCTCCTTACTCTCGGTATCCTCGGCCAGAACGCGCGTCGGTGCGACCTCAGCAATTTCAACATCCTCATACTTCTCTCTCAGAAATATGCCCATTTTTTCGTACTCGCCAGGCGTCGCGTTCACAAAGAAGGTGCAAGGACTCTTTGTTCTGACGAGCGGCGTTTCACGCAACAGCAAGTCGTGAGGCGTCGCCAAAAAGTTGGGCTTTCGTTGGATCTTTTTTATGAGACGCAGTCTCTTGCTGTACCGACTCTCACAAACGTAGGTATCAGCGTCGTTGAATTCGCGAGACATATATTTGAAGTAGACGTCTGCATGCAGCACGCAGCACTTTCCGAGGATGTGTCTTGCAGACGCTCTTCCTTCTCCATCAACATATAGCACTTCCTTAGGATAAAATTTCTCGTAGACGCTGTGAAATGTTTCGTGTGGGTGGAAGAGCCAGGTCCCAATCACCTCCACGTCCTCTCCTCCTTCCTCTACACTGCCACATTTCTTTGCAAAAGAATGGATATACAAAATGTGTGGCGGATAGGGGGTATCGTTGCACTTCTTGTCGTTTTCAAAATTACGGAGATAAACGAAGGTATCCGTTTGATATATCGCCTGACTCCCTGTTTCTTGGTCGCGAACAGTAAGGCTGTTCATGTCTTCGCTCAAATTCAGGAATACGTTGTCATTGAAAACATCCGGCAAATGCTCAGTCTTTTTCACACGAAGGCTGATATTTTCACACGAAGGCTTCTTCAAAGAAAAGTGGAACGCGATCGAGTCGAGGCGTAAGTGTGTTTCATTCGAGAAAAATGCATCTCTGAGCTGCAAAAAGGTTTTCTGCAAATCGTACGTCGCATTGAAAATCTTTATGTCCGACAAATTATTGATGCGAATGTTTTTAAGTGCAGCGAGAAAATCACACTGAAAGTGCCTGAGAGATCGGTAGGCGAAATGTTCTATGCGTTTGGCAACCACGCAAAAATTAACGGGTTCGTCGATCTGGAAAGAGACATCAGAAAAAGCCGGAGTGATGAGGATATCGAGAAAGATGATGGGAGAAGAAGAGGAGTTCCGGTGCAGAAGGGTGCCTACAAAGAGTTTGGTGAAGGCATGCGCCATGGCGACGTGCGGACTGACGCTCTTGCTCTCCCCTTCGCGAGACGTCCTTTGCTGGTGCAGGGAAAGTAAGGCCTCCGAATTCTCGTAGAGCGTGAGGGTGAGTAGGAGGAATGCGTCCCTAACGATCTGTGAGTCCGACTCGTTGTACTGGATCGCGTTGTAGAAGGTGAGAGTGAGGTCGGAAATGAAATGACTCATGCCAGTGTAGTGGCAGGCCTGGAGGCGTTCGTCCACGCTACACAGGTCCATCGGGCATTTGATGGTTGTGTAGTAGTTGGGATACTTCTTCCAGTTCGGTAAATACCAGAAAGTGTCGGAGAGTGTTTTATTCTGAAAATTGAAGGTCGAAACGTGGATGAAGATGGTGCGCAATCTTGGCTGCAGCAGTTTGTGATTTTCTTCAGAATCGTGAGCACCGACCTCGCTCACCATTTCAGAATTCGGTCCGAGAGTGAAGCGACTGACAGACGATTCCGGGTTCTTAGCAGAAGTTCGTTTTTCATATTCACTTGCCAACAACTTTTTCAGGAGAGACGCTTCGCGGTAGAGGCTGGAGCGGGGCTCATTGAAAGCTGCAGCGTTACTCAGCATAAGGCACAAGTCGGCGTAGAGCTCTTCCAGCGTGGAATACGCGCTTCTTCTCAACTTGCTCTCGATCTTCTTCAGGTCCATCGGCTTCTCTATCACGTCGTAGTACAGAGGATACTCCGCCCTCGTAGGCAAAGACTTGAAGGCTTCGCTCAAAACCTTTCCTCGATAGCCTCTGCAATCATTCACGCAAAAGTTGTAAAAACTCTGCAACTCATCGCGCCCAGAAGGGAGAACAGAGAGGCCTACTTCATCTTCAATGTTACCACAGCTATTCTCTTCTTTCTTAACGTCATCTTGATTCAAAGCATGCGATTTATCTTTGCAAAAATTAGTGCTGTTGAGAAGACTGGTGTAACCTTCTTCTTGTTTTACAAAAGTCGAGCTGTCTTTCTTTTTCTCGCGTTTGTTCGTCTCTAGAGCGAAAGATGCCGAACTTCTCGTTCGCTTGCACACGGGAGCTTCGTCAGAAGCAGAATGAGAACTTCTTAAGAGGACCTTCGACGATTTTTTACCATCTCTAGTGGACACCATTTCCAAAGGTGAAAGCAAACTTATTGAAATCTTTTTCTAAAATAAGTACAGCGCAATCAATAGGACGATTCAATCAATAGGCAATCAGTCAACGATTATTGTTATTACGAGTTAACCTTCGTTTGACACTCTCTTTAAAGTTAGCATAAACGATGAACTGTGGAGTTTACTCCATTTTTGACAAAAATAAAATATGACATTGCATCAAAATGTTAACAGCAACTTTTACAATTCTACATTTTTAGAGCTTTTCATTTAATAAAGATGTTCAATTCTATGTAGCGCGATCTTTTTATTCATTTGTGGAATGCGAAACATTGCTCGTCCTTGCTTTCATAATGGTAAAAGAAATGCTTTTTTTTTTCTTGTGGCAACACATGTGCCTTATTGTGTCTCGAACAAGAAGCAAAGAAAAGAACTGCATAGCAAATGAATCATATTATAAAAAATATTTTCATTGAAGAATCTGGAACAAAGATATAATTATTTTTGATATTGCGCGCATAATTAGGCTGGTTGTCATAGGGAATAGAACATCTTAATTAATTATCTCGATATTGCATTTGGTATTAAACCTTAATCATCTCATTACTGATACACATTTACAACGTTTAACATCTGATTTCAATTTTCCTATTCTGTTTTTTCTCTTCTTTCTTTTCATTTATCCGATGATTTTAGGGAAAGTTCTTCTCGCCCTTTGGAAGGAAGGCAGCTGTGAAAGCTTTTCCGATCAAAGTTTACATCTTCTTCAGAGCTTTCTAAGTTTACATTTAGTTCAAAAAGTGAAATTGATACAATGACCATCTTAATTGAAGCAAAAGGTGCGATGAAGCCATTGGATGCCCTTTACCCTATACACAAACATTGCGTACACACACGCCTAAAAATAAGGAACGGGGTGGTAGTCTATGAGATATTTTCTGGGGTGATGTGTTATTAACGAAGGTCTGGAATATTATCCAGTCTCATATATAGAAAAAAAGAGAGTAGGAATACATCTGGTTTATGTGAAAAATTATTTCGTATGAGTCCTTGGGTGTAGTTTCATAATTTAAAAATGTTTTGAATAAGAAAATCCAGCTATACTCATTTAGTACAAAGAGTACAGCATTGTGCAAAAAATATCCCGTTTTTTAAGTGTTCTGATCATTGCTTTTCACCCAGTCCCCTTCGTGAAGGTTCTACACGCATGAATGCATATAAAACATCCATTCGGACCTGTAATTTTCTAAACGTCTTGAAATAAGAACTAGACTCCGAAACTAGTCAGCGATATCACCAATAAAGTGTCCAGTTTTTACAATTTTTTATATATTTGTTATAATATTTTTTTCAGCATAACAATTTTTAAACAAAAATAATTATAAACATCCATTTGGCTTTATTAACAGAGCCTGGTGAATTAAATTTAATAAAACTTTTCTCACCATCAAGATACATAAGACTTAAAAGGAGTAGTTGTTAACGTGCTTTTCTTTTAACATTTCTTTAAAAAAATAAATTTTAGTTTTATCGTTTTCACCTTCATAGAAAGTATAATTTGTTGTCTCTTAAATAAAACATAGGTACAGATGTCGTATATATTTTCAAGTCTTCGCACACTTTTTTTAGTAATAGTTCATCAATGTGATGTCAACAAGGACACCAAAGAAGAGGTAACTTTTTTTTAACTTTAATTAAATGTTCGGTGTTAAAACTAGTTGTGTCAAAAACCATTGCTTTTTCAAAGTCTTTACAATTCCATTCTTCGAGCAAATCCACCCAAGAAATTGACAATATTTCTCCTCCTTTGCTTTTGCATAGGAATTGATCAAAGGCACGCCAAGTATTCCAACCATGTTATTATTTGAAACAACAACCGACATTCTCTCCAGGGACGCACATCCTAAAAATTATTGGGGGGGGGGGGATTTTTTTTTGCAATTTTCAAAATTACTAGTCTCGAAATACCACGGGAGACCAAATATTCAAGCAATACTTTAAAATAGAGTGTATGCAGCGCATACGTGAATTTATAAGACTACTTTATTTTTTTACAAAATTGGTGAAATTTAAAGATACTAGTTTAAAAAATCCTAAATTATTGGGAATGGGTGAAGGGCTTCTAAAAAAGTGAATACGACATGAAACCAAAAAGATTGATTCGCGGTAAAAAGGAAAATTATTTTTCCGAAAACTCAAATTTAAAAAGATTCAGCGAAAAACAGAGTTATCAAATGGATGAGAACTTTTTGCATGGGTGTGCAAAAATAAACTGCTTATATAACTGTAAAGTTAAATACATCTCAATTTCATAAATATTTGGAATAATGGTAAACATTAATCTACAAAAAAATTAATTTCACTCCTAATGTTCATTTTTACAGGATACAGACAAAAAATGTTACGTAGCAAATTGATTTATTTTAATTGTAAAAAACAAAGAATTGATGAGAAAAATGAGTAATAATTGCAATCGGAAAATCAAACTAAAAAATATCATAAAATATTTTCCATACACATGTAAAAACATAAAAGAACGCTAGCGTTTCATAAGTGTGTATCGCATTTCTTTGCATCTCTCCCGAGACCCTGCACCCATTTCTGCTCCGGGGATAAATGTATATATACTTCCTGGGGTTTATCAATTTAAAAAAAAAGAGTATAAATACATCTGTACACGTAACCTAATCAAGGTTGGAATTTAGGAGGCATTTCCATTTATTTATTTTACTTTTTTATTAGTAAAAAGTCTTTCTATTTATTAAGATGGAACGATGTTAAATTAAAGGATGCATTTTGCACTCGATAAGTAATAACTATTCTTTTTTAGACTATAAATTAAAGGAATATAAGAAAATGGAGATTATAAATGTCGACATCAATGTCTACTGACTGTTGGATTAAGAGCACTGTGGGATAATTACATTTGGAAATTTTCGCTCAGTCTAAAAACTAGAACAACAAGAAATTGATAGAGCACACTCAGTACACACTACAAATAGATTTTAGCTCAATAACATGTGCTGTAAATGGTCCACCTTGTCAAATATTTCCCTTCGAGCGGTTCTACTGCTAAGTTTTGTAAAACAAAAAATTGACTACGAGGTGCTTGTCATATACATATTGTAGGTGCAATCCATTGTTTCGTCAAGCGGAATTGCAAAAAAAGTTCAAAATAGAATTGCGAATCAACAAAACCATCTCTGATATGTCATCAGACATCTCTCCTATTAGCATTGTTTAGTATTAGTATCGTTTGACAGGAAGATATGTTTCAACTTTACAAGTTCAGAACTTTTAGCACATTCAATATGATATCTTTGAAGCAAGGTAATATTAACCGTTCTCCTATGTTATGCGATTTTTTGACAACTGATATTTTTTGAAACTTTTGAAACCATACTTAATATTTTGCAAGAACATTTTTGTTATCAAACCCAGATTTGTGCACAGTTTTGTTTACCGAACTCTAGTGCTTCACTTCCAGTGCAAGCTTCACTTCATGGAATATAGAAAAGTGGATTCTAACACTTCAGAACACAAAACACACTTATGTTCCATTAAAAATGCACATTTACAAATTAGGCTTAAAAAGTAATAAAAAAATAAAAATAGTACTCAATTCAAAGACTAAATTATTCATTCTCTTAAATGTGACTTATTGGCCAAAACGGCAAATGAGCCAATAAGGATGCAATATTATGGGCAAAATGATCCACTCAGTGACGCTTACTTGGTGCCCATGAAACTGCTTCGCCATCGCCTAGAGCACCGCGAAAACTAGTTTGAAAACCATTGAATTAGAAGTTAGTAATGCAATTAAAACTACAAACAACGTAATTTGACTTGATAAAATTAGTTGTTATGGTGGGATTAAGAGTTTACAGTGCAAACATAATGCTGGGTTTTTATAGCAAATTTTGAAAATTATAAAAAAAGCCTTTTTTTTTAGCCCTATAAGGCCTTTATTTAACAAACAACAGACAAGTATATAGAAGATATAGCACAAGAAAAAATAGGCCTTTTAAAGCCCTTTAAAAAATTTTATATGTGCGCTTTTGTATAAAGTATAAATGTCAATTTAAAAATATTTCGGATTGATATTCATTTATATGAATACTCTCTGATCTTGATAATTTTTTATTGGAAATTTACTTTTATATTCAAATTTTGAATCAAGATTAAAAAATAGTTGATTTCCGGAAACCTAAGTTTTCCCCTAAATCTCCAGAAGACAAAAATTTAGAAACAATAGTCTGTAGAAAGATATTTTGCTGTCAATTAGCGCAAAGTATATTTTAATGTGTCTTACAAATAAATCTGTGAAACATTTTGCATTTTCTAGTTACTTTTTGGTAATCTTTTACTTTACGGTTCTATCAATCAAAAAATTTCTTTGGCAAATTATTGGCTGTTGTGATGTCAATCAAACTATACATTAGTAAATATAAAGATTAATTAATTTTACTAAAGATTCTAGATTTAATTTACAAAATTTCAAATTAAAATTGAATTTCATTAACTATAATATGTAATTAACTATTTAAATATTTTACTAGAGATTCTAGATTTAATTACAATTTAATTATGAGAGTAAATAAAAAAAAATATTTAATTAGAAATAAAAAATACATACTTTATATTTCTGCTCAATACTTTGAGGTTGCAATAAATCTTTTAGAGAATTTAAAAACACAGAAAATAATTTTGCTTTTGGAAAATGGCTTCTCCAAACGAGCTCATCTAAATATGATTTGAATAATTCGTTGGAGGTGTTAAACTGTCTTTTAATTTTCTTTTGGCCCGCATCCAAACATTTTCAAGGTTTTGCGTGTGAATGTTCATATCAATTGGGTCAACAAAGTTACGTTGGTGTAAACTACGCAATGATCATAAACTCCATTATTATAGTTAGAAAATAGAAATATTCCTATAAGCAGGCCATCCGTCAGAAACAATAATGGATCTTGGTAGTATGTGTCTTTGTAAAATTTGTGTAAGAGTTGTTTCGCTCCTATCTTCAACTTCAACTAAAAAACATTTCTTACTATTTCTTTCAATTGCTCCAAACACCCAATGACCTTCTCTCCAAGTACATATGTGATATTTTCTATGAAAAAACTTGCTTTCATCAATTTCTACTATACTTTGTTCAAAGTTTTCATCAAAACCTCCAACAGTTAGACAATTTCTTTCAACCCAACTTGTAGCAATCTCTCTACAAAAATTAGCCTAGTCTACAGCAGTTCATCTATTTCCAATAGATGCTTCATGAATAATAGCGTCTAATGAATAGTCACGACACCATCCATAAATGAACAAAATCATAGAATTTAAGGTGAGGTGGCTTTTTGCAAAAAAAGATCCTGATCGCACCGTCTTTTTTTTTATACCACAAACATAACATTTCCAACAATATCCATCATTTCTCTTTATTAATTTACAATTTTGTAGGCAATCATTGCATTGAAAAATATTTAAAATAACTTTGTCGGAAGCAAACCATTTAAAAATTTCTAATTTATCATTTGAATTTAAAACTTGTAACAGAGAAGAAAAATTCCAATTTTCAGATAAAATTGTATTCTGTAGTATCCATAGGTTCATTCATTTCAGATTGAATTGATAGAACAGATGATCAAAGAAAATATACTTCTTACGCTCGTGTCAAAACAACTCGTCAAATTATACATGTCCCTGATCGATTTGAGCGAGTGTAGCATATGTGGGTGAATTTGGTTATATTTTCCGTGTGTTCTTTTTTATTTGTTTGGATGCATGTGTGGTATCAAGTAATAACTACAAAGAATGATTTTGTTATTCAAACCCATACAAAACACATTGATACACTTATGAATCAGTATTAGCACACAAGCGTGTGCTATCTATGCTGAGCGAAACATCTTATACGAATACAACCAGAACCACACAACAAAAATACAAACGCTATTCGCAAATCGATCGCTCTGTGTGTTTTCCTATTGATGAGATGTTTTGATAGGAGCATAACAAATGTTTTCCTACGACCTACATCAATAATTGTTTCACTTAGAAGTGAATGCAATTACTGACTACTCTGAGTCAACACGAAATTTTATCTAAAAATTGAAACTTCTGGTTTTTATTTCACGAATGATAAATTGGATTTTTAAAATTTAATAAAACTATACATTAATTTTTTTTTGCTTTACTTTGTTTTTAAACTCTTTGAAGGAATTATGTAACCTCGAGTATTGAACAGAAATAAAGTATGTATTTTTATTTTTTTTAATTTACTCACTTATTTTTTGTAAATTATATCTAGAATCTTTAGTAAAATATATTCAACAAAATTTTATTATAATTTTTGATTTTTTTATGTTGTAAATTTTCTATTTTTTTTAAATTTACTGACATAGTTTTATATAAGTTAGATTTAGAATGTTTAGTAAAATATATTCAATGAAATTCTATTATAGTTTGAATTCCATAAAAAAAAGGGTTTACATATAGATAAATAGCAATTACCTGTTAAAGTAGATGGGTTTAACTTGGGAATTCGTCAATTCGACATGGCGAAATAGACAGTTCAGTTAGCGAACACAAATTACAATTTTTCACAAGTTTACGAAACCATTTCTCTAATGTATCTGTTTTATCTCCTTAACTAATACATAACTATAAAACATAACTTGATTGACGAATTCTAGCATGAACTAGTGTTCCCAGCTGCTAAATAAAAATCAATTGTGAGAGAACATGGGATGAATAACTTTATGTCTAAATTAGAACAATAAATGTTGGAAAAGTTTTCCATATATTAACCAAAATTAGCTAAAAAATAGTTGTTTAGCGAAATGGCTAATAAAAGATAAATCTTTGAGCAAGCGGAGCTTTTGATATTTTCAAATTAGTATATAAAAGTGACCATAAAAACAACTAACAATGCGACTCTGGTATACTTCGACCCTAAGCATGACTTTCTATCTGAGCTTATCCGCCACTGGTAGGAATAAACCTATAACTTTTAAAAAAAAATTTTACATTTTTTGAAGCAAGAGTAGTATTTGAATTTAATTTTCTATATCGCTAATATTCTAAAAAGGGTCGTGGTAAAATGAGCTGACAGATATAAAGTTAAATGTCAACCTAATAAAAAAGGATATGAAGATGAAACTTGACATACATATAAATCTCGAGTCTCTTATTCAGAAAAATATCATCTTAATATATAAAATTATGTCAAAGACCTTATTCTGATGAAAAAAGTGGAAAATTTTTATAATTGCGAACCATTTTTGTTACCTCGATAAGGATTGAAATGTCTATGCGAAAAAAATAAAGCAAAAACTTTTTAATTTTTCAAAAAAAAAGAAAATATAAGTTAATCTATAAAAAAAAACTTTAAAAATTTCTTAACGGGTGAATATATAAAAATAACCAAATGAAAAGTTTATAAAAAAAAAATAATTATATAAAAATAATTTATATAAAATTTTCATTATTCCCCAAAAAAAGGGTATTTTAAAGACAAGTAGAGATACAAAAATTTTAACTAAATGTTTGTTAAGTTTAATTTTAACGTATTATCTTATGTTTTTATGTATAATATTTTTTAGATAAAAAATTAAAACAATACTTGCTGACTCATCACTCATCAGAAAAACATTGAGATAAATCTGTGTTGGTGTAGTTTAGATCGAGAAGCGGATCTATGAGAACTAGCCAGATGATATCGGAAAGACATCCTCCTTGGGGAGTTGAGAGGATTAGCTTATGGATGCAAAGAGAAGCGCGATGTCGGAAAATGAGACAGCGGTTTAAAAGGTATGAGTAAGGAGGAGGATGATGTAAGGAGGAAATAATTTGTGAGCGAAGTTTGTGATGATGGCAGGATGTCAGGCTGAGTTAAAAGCGTTATCTAGGGTCTAGTAAAATTGTAGAAATTTTCTGAGTAGAAAGGGAAGAGTCAAGGTAGGTGGTTAGACGAGATAGTGCTCATTCCGTATTTATGTTAGTAAGATATGCAAATTGCGTATGATGGATGAGATTACGGGATAGGATGTAGTGGACTAGAAGTTTGCGAATGATTTTTTCGAAATGTTTGCCTAGGTAGTAGGGTGATTGGTCAACAATTTTGAATGAAGTTTGAATCTTTATTGGGTTTAGTAATGAGTATGAGTTTACCAATTTTCCAAACGTTGGAGAAATGTGAGTAGGTAAGGCATGCATTGAAAATAAGAAGTAAATGTTTATTTAATCTGTTTGGGTGAGATAAGGTCGAAGCTAGATGAAGCATTTGTTCTAAGAGAATTTATTGCTGTGTTTAATTCTTTTAGTGTGATTGGAAGAAAGGTATGGTCTTGTATGGAGTGTATGATATTTTTAGAGAGTTCTCGGATGGTGTGGTGGAAGGGGAGGTCAGAAGAGGTCGATTCAGGGGAAAGATTGTGGATAGAATGGAGGGTTGTAGTGTGTGGTATGATCAGATGAGCAGAGAGTATTATTTCAGGGAGAATAGAAGGTTTTTTCTTTTTAGTTAGCCTATTGATGATGTTCCATGGATTGTTTGAGTGTTGGCTGGTGAATTTTACTCATGCGTTCTTTTTAGCCTGAAGTATTACCTGTTTGTATTCTTTTTTAGCAGCACAATGGATGGAAATGATTGAAGGGGTGGGGGATTTTCTTAGGGTTTTGACAATGCGTTTCAGTTTGTTTTTTAACACGGTCAGTTTAGATGTCCAGAAATAGGCGTGTATTCTTTTAGGAAATTGGTTGATGGGAGTGGAGGATAAGATGGAATGTCAAACATGATCATTGAGGGATAGTGCCGTGTTTATGATAAGCTGAAAAGTTATGAAGGGGTGATCTAAAGCTGATGGGATGTCAGAGATCGATCAATTAGATATGAGATTGAGAGTATTTGAAGTGGTTATTGTGGGGTCAATGTGAGATGTGAATTGTTAGTTGTTACAAGAACGTTGATATGTAGGGGTTCTAGAGTTATCATTGAGATATAGGTTGTTAGAGCATAATAAATTAATGGCTTGTCCTCGTAGATTTTCTTTGTGGTCCCAGATCTGTCATCAAGTGTTGCAATCGGTTGAGATAATTAAATGATATGTTGACGGCAGTGTGAATATAGAAAGTTAGTGATTGGGAGAAATCAAAAGGAATGGCTAATAGGTGTGAGGGAGTAGAATAAAGGGTTGTAAAAAGAAAAGGCTGAGGTTTGGTGTGTACCAGAACAAAGTAAAAATTGTTGGAAGAGAATCGTGGTAATGGCGTGTGGTGAACGGTTGAATTTATGAAGATGCATGCAGAATAAAAGGATAAAACAAAGAGTTTGAAATTAGAATGATATAGGTTTGTCCAAGCGGGACTAGAGTGGTTGAGGTTGATGTGAAGAAAATTTAGCATAGGAATTTGTTTATTAGAATATTGTGTTGGTTTTGGATGTGTCGTGCGTGTTGAATTTGAATTTCGCATAATTTGGATATAGCGTTATGGTTATTGTGGCAATTGAAGCATGATAGTTTCGTAGAATCATTTTTGAAAATGTACTCTGATGTAGAGTGACCTCGATTGCCGCAGTGATCGCAATTGAGTGATTCACATTTGCATTTATTCATTAAGTGGTATTTTAGACATTTCTGGCATTGGCGATGTAATGGTTTTGCTAAGGTTAGAGTGAGAATGTGATGGTCGACTATGAGTATATGAGATTTGCTTGATTCTAGTATAGCCATATAAGAGAATGTTCCTGTGTAACCAGCTTGGGATACTGTGTTAAGATTACCAATATTTTTTAGGTTTAGGTTTTCCTTAGCAATTGTTGCAGAGAGAATAGAAAGTGGTGCGGTTATGGGTATGCTTCTGCGTAGGAAATAGGGTTTGAGGATGTGTAAATCTTCGGATTTAATTCCGTTATTATGAAGTGTTTAATGTGCTAGTGCTTTCTATTCTTGTTTTGAAAATTGAAAGTAAATAGTGTCACTATTTGAGGATCATGTGTTGGAGATGGTAAGTGTTAGTTTCTAGGTTTTTGACTATTTTGTCAGAAGGCAGCTTTCTCGGCATTAGATCCAGAGGGAGTAGGGGGACTATTTTTAGAGTAAGCTCGCTATTTAGAGATGACTTGGGCTTAGAAAGAGATGGTTTTTGTTTACCTGAAAGTTATCGGATAGCTATGTGTGGTTATGGGCGAGACTTGTGCGTATGTAGATAATGTGGGGCATGGTTGAGTATGTGGGTGGTGAGAAAGAGAGAGTTGTTCGATTTTTTTGGAGTGTGCAAGAGTTACTTCATATTTTAGATTATTAAGGAGGGTAAGGTCTTCTACATTTAGAGAGGAATTTGCTATGAAGAGGTTCGCTATTAATTGGGTAGAGGTAAGGTTTGGAGCATCATGGTGACATGCACGTTTTGGATTGGGCATGTGAAATAGGTGTAAAAGAATGATGTGATATAAAGGTAAATATTTTTACTCAAATTAATAAATCTATAATTAATAAAAGGTCCTGTTTGTTGATATTTCACTATGAGTAAAAAATATTCACCATTTTTAAAAGAAGCAAAAACAACTGGAAACAAAACAATTAATTATATTTCAAATTAAATTTAAATTAACTGGGATTGTTTTAGTGTAAAGAGTAAATTAAAAAAAAAACTAGAAGAATTTAAATGCATTGAGAAAATATCTAAAAAAAATACCACCAAAATTTTTTTTGCGGTCCAAATTAATTTCTTTCCTTAAGTCATCCCACTACGCATGAAAGTTTTTACTAAAGAATGTGAAGTGAATCTCTATGTGAATATGAAGCTATATCTCTATATTTGATAACGTCAGGAATTTTTAATTCTTTTTTTTAGAATTTGTTTCTAAATATCTGAAAATGGAACAAACATTAAGCATTAAACCCATAATGTTACATTTTACATTATGTGGTTAGCAGAATTTAAATAATTGATTAGCTTTTTTTCTCATTTCTGTTATAACCTCAATCAATAATTTCTTTCCAATGCCGAAGACTACATCATAAAGTATAGATTGACATTAATGTGTAAAATGTTGAGAAAATCTCACACAGCAATAAATTACTTTCCCAATTTTTCATATATGAGTAAAAAACACTTTATCTTCAAATGCTAAATATGATATGTGATAAAACATAAAAATTACAAGTCGCACGATCCACATTCTCTTGAAAGCGAGCCCACAAGAAACTATTCCGACCAGTGTTTACTGATTAGCCATCTATTTCCTTACTCATTTTAAGTTAATATCTTCTTTTGTTAGCTCAATATTTTCCAAAGGAAAATGAATACTTAAAACTGTCTAGAAGTAGATCCTCCTTCTGGTTCTTCTACGCTAACAAAATCAATGGAGGGTCCTTTTTGTATTAAGGCAAACCATGTCAAACTATTTATCTTGCTGCTTAAAATCAACAGGCCATCTATGTGTATAGGAAATCCTAAATATTGTTTGATCTCTTCTCTTAATGTTTTTGGATGGAATTTATATGTAACATTTCAGTGTAATAAACTTAATCACCATATTTAATATCAACACATGATATTTGAAATTAAACAAAACTTTCAGTTTTTTTGATTATTTATGAAAAGTTTTTCAGCATTTTGTTGAACTAATGATTCAAAAGTCCATGACCAAACACTCGGAGTCAAAATCACAACTACAACGATATATAATAGAAACATTACGATCGATTGTTTTTAGAAAACTAATCTAAGATTTTTTTGAATATAGCTACTTCATGTCGAGTAACATAGAGATGATCTATTATAATTTAAAGTTTTGTTCTTCAATCACATCTACTACCATTTTGCTATATATACTATATTATTGCCGAAAATTATTTACACAAAACATCGAACATATATTCTTGCTATTTTACCTGTACTTGTAAGGATTATTTGATACTAATATACAACATCACTTTTTATTTTAGAAATAATCTAATTTGTATCCTATGTATAAAGTACTATTTGCTTCAATCATACTTTTCTATCTACTAGTTTATATGTAGTCATCAAAAAATAGGTTTAATGCTTTTGGCGACAAAAACAGCAATTTTTTCAATATCTTCCTAAAAAACTAATTCATGTTCGTTTATTTTATCAAATATTTTAATAGGATACTTTAAATAAAATTCAATTTTTTGACTTAAAATTTTTATTGTATATTTGAACATTTATCAATACCATATTTCGCTTATTATTTTTCCCGCAAATAAAAAGGCGCTAAAGATTAAATGCCAGCAAAGTAAAATTTTAATTTTAAGTATATTAGCGGTAAAAAATTAAAATTTATTAAATTGAATTGTAAAGCTAAGTCCTTCATTTTTCATTGTGAATAACTTAATTTAAAAACTAGAAATTTTTCATTAAACTTAGTGGACAAATTTACAATATGTGATCATGAGAGATAAATGATGCAAAATTTTTATTAGAAGCTTAATAGCTGAATCACAAACTGTTACTATTCCTTAGAGTCTCACATTCTTTTTGCTTAGATCAGACTCATTTTTTGCACGAAATACATTGAAGTTTTCCTTATAAGATTTGGTAAAAAGCTGTGTCTCGCTATAAAAGAATTGTTTAAAAATCCAGTACATTTGTGCCAAGTATCAAACGCATCCCGTTGTCCGATGAATAAAGGGCTTAAAAGCCTTACCCCGATTTGTTCCAGATAATACAAAAGATATCTCAATTATTTGTTGTATCTGAACAAAAAATAGGTTATTTCGAAGTGGTAAAGGTTCAATCCATTTCAAGTCTATTTAGATATTTTCAATCCAATCTTCTATTTTCAATTTTGTTACAAAGATTATTATCTGAATGAATATTTCTTTGTTATATGTTCCATTTAAAATGTTTAAAGGCTTCTCTGGGGCTCTAAGTATGAAGCACTGTTCTCTTAGAGTTTATAATATTTTCGATAAAATATTTCCCATCCTACTTTTTAAATCTAAAAAAACACCCACAGTCATTTTTTTCACTCCATATTTTCATTATGTTGTCTATAAAAAGGCGTCAAGTTTTTTAATTGAATAAAAGTTTCTATATGCAAACTGATATTCAAAAAAGTTTTGTTTTTCTGACTGAATTTTTTTTTAAAAACGTTTGATAAGTTTCGCACAATGGAAATAGGTCTATAATTTTAGACAAAATTATTTTAGCGTTATCTTTTTTGTATATTGGTTTAATCTTATTTTACTTTAAGTTGGAAAGGGTAGACTCCTTTTTCTTTACATTTGTTGAAAATTAGCTCCAACATTTAAAAATATATTTATATTAAAATTATTTTAAATTCAAATTATCGATATAACTTATTTATTTCCTAAAGAAGTATTGACTTAAGACACTCAAAATTTATCTTTTTAAAGAGTTATATTTTATATTAAAAATTTTTAGGTAGAACAATCAAAGCCGGTTTAATAGATCACTTCAATCTGATGTAAATTTTCCAAACCCGCCTATTAGAATGTGCAAAGGGGAGATCAGAATGAAGAAAGGGGTGTGGTCTTTGTGAACGGTAGTCACTTAATCAAGGTCGTATACGCTTAATCGGAATTGATTGAGAAGAATTGAAACCAATCGTTATAGAGATTCAGTAGGTTTCACTTTGCATGCTTTCTTTCATTGATTTCATATTCAACCGATTTTTTTGAAGATTGAAAATACCTAGCAAAAGGCTCTTGCAGACTAACTTGAAAGTTACTAAGAAAAGAGCAAAGAGATCTTCAAAAAATGCCAACTCTGGTTAGTCTAATTAGCTTTTTTTGTTTGTTAATAATTAATTTGACGTATAATACCATTTTTTAGACAAAGAAAATATTCCTATATTTCACCCTCAAGTTAGAGGTAACGCTTTTCTTCCTTATTTATTTGGGAATAGATCGTTATGCGGCTGGTGCAATTTAGATTTTAGCGCTTTGGTCAATCAACTCAGAGTCATGTGTGACATCAAGACGGATACCTTTGAATGCAGCTCACGAGCTGAGGAAATGCAGTTCATCTTCAATTTTTTGAGATCGAGCTGTCAGCACAAATCCTCGACATTGCTTTTCATTTGCGGGCCTCCGGGTTGCGGCAAAACAGCCACGATAAATCACGTGCTGAAAGAAATTAAAAAAGTGGATAAGGTGCTTTTTATTTTCCCACTCTTCTTTCAAAATTTCCATTGCTTCTTTTTTAGGAGTTTGGTGACTTGCATCCGACTTACATCAATTGCTTCTCCTTGAATAAACCGCAGGATGTGTTTCATCAAATAGTTAAAAACTTGAAGATAGGCACTCTGGGCCTGAGAAGTGGTTGTGTCGAAGTCATCAAAGAATTCAGCGAAAGAGAAAAGGACTTTCAGTAAGACTCTGCCCCTGGAAACCACGAATTATGAAAATGTATTTGGTGTTTCTTTTTTAGTTTGGTAGTTTTGGATGAGATTGATCAACTCATCGACAAGAATTCAAGTGTTTTGCAGCAAATCATAAAGTTCACTCACGTTCCTCACTCCAAACTCATCATCATAGGTAAGAGGCATTGATTTATTCTCACGAATCGTGAAAATACTCTGTCACTTTTAAGGCATTGCAAATTCTCTCGACATAGTTGAGCGCTTTCTGCCGAATTGTAAGGGAGTTTTTGCAAAGTATGCGCCCAAACTAATCAACTTCTCCACCTACGATGCTCACAATCTTTCCCTGATTCTTAGGGATCGCATTAAGAACGTAAGTGTGTTTCATTCTTTAAACATAAATTCCTATCTTCTTGAGAGCAGTGCACGCGCTACTTCACACAAACCAGGCCTGCTCCTAATGTTATTAAGCATACGTCTCTAACTCTCTCTTTAATTCTTTTAGATAACTTGTACATTTTAAAAATGTCATTTAAACTTAACCATCACCCAATATTTTCATTCCTTAATCTTCAACTCTATTTTCAACATTTAGATAAAATAAGGAACCATTTTAATTCAATTATTTTGACAAATAGATTTTGGTCACATTAATTTCTGGAAAATTGGCATATAAATTTTAAATCTACATTTGCGATATGCTGCACCAACGTCTGGTCCCAAGTCCAGAGTGAAAAAGGAGTGCGCCAAAAAGGGCATCCGGCATGTAAATTGGCGCGGTATCTAATTGGAAAGACTAATTAAGCAATGAAAAAATAAGACATTTATGTAATGTAAATGAAATCAATAAAGTAATAGAGTGGCAAAGAATGGCAAACATTTAGCATTCATAATAATTTCTTTCATGAAAATGTAATGTGTATAGATATGGCTTGACAAATACATCATGTGTTTTCTTTTCGCCTTGAAGCAGATTAATCTGATAGTTAAAAAATTAGCGCCCCAATGAAGCCCCCCTAAAATTTTTGCTTAGCACGGGCACTGCAGCAAACTATAGGTAAATCTAAGGGTAGATCAAAATTAACATAGAAAGAAGTGGTTCTTAAGTATATGAAAAAAAGAAATTTGAAAATACGGGATGAAGAAAATAGAGAATTTTGGAAATGTAAAATTAGGTAGTCTTTTTATATTTGTTTACATAGTTGCAACACCGGCAGACCCTCGCTTGATGGGAAAGTAGCCGTAAAACCGATTTATTATTATACATAAATGTTTTTCAAAATCAACACCCGCTCCCACCATCCTACACCGACTTGCAGTGTAAGTGAATTGGCAACACTTTGCGCTAGCTTGCCATTGTAGCAAGAAACTCGTGAGCAGGATGATGTATTGCGATCTCAAATTCACTAAGTTGTGAGCGGAACTCTATGATGAATGTGCATCATCGTTGGCAAAACCCTGCTATATCCGTCCTTGTATCATTTTTTAAACTTTTAAAGGACGTGGATATTTAAACCCTCCTATGGGATGGACCGTGCGTCCGTAAACTCACTTAACTGTATCCGTGCAGTGCTCTAGTTGCGGAAACAAAAGAACACGGTCTATGAAAGCAAAAACGAACATCATAGGAAGGACCATCGCACATGAATTGAGACCTAGAAACTCTCTTTAGAAGGAAAAAAGAAAGTGTTAGTCTAAAGATTTTACTTTTTGTGCTTGCTAAAACTTCATATAATAAGATTTTTCTTTTTGAAAGAACGCTCTTTTGATACTTTTGAAAAGATGAAGTTGGGTGTGCATCTGGCAATTTCACTAGAAGTTAATTTTTTTCAATGTATTAGGAAATTAAGATGCTTTATAGCTTTTTGAAACAAGCTATCGAGAAAGTGATGAACACGAATAAGAAAATTCTTGAGAGTAAAGAGAATTTTTGCACTTAAAAATAAACGATCCATGATGTTTGGAGATAGTCTTTCAAATTATTATTAAGCTTAATAAGCATGAAAAGTCACTTTTCTTGTGTATCCTTGAGATTTCGGTGTTGAGCTAGCGGTAAACGTGGTACAAGAAGATTTTTGAAGGGCGCGTCTGTTGCTTTCTTTAGGTTGAAGACCACTTTTGCTTGAGCGTGTTCGAAGATGACGCCATCGAGTTCTGCAGCAAAAGAGTGAGTGCCGGGCATGGCGGAGACTCGCGCGTTGCCCTGCTCACGCTGAAGAAGGCGCTTGACGAGCTGGAGGCGCTCAAGTGGGAAAAGGCGCTTCGCGTATCCTCTTTTTTCTTACTTGCTCATGTCGTATCCAAGGCACGCAAAATTCCGCATTTGGCTCTCATGCCACTCGTGCTACATTCCTCCACCTTGCCTGTTCGTTTGGGGTGAGTATATTTGGCAGTTAAATCGGCTAAATTTGGTTTAGACATGATTGCAGCTTTACTTTCATTGAATGCTACACATGTGTGCTATTAGAGTGTCGCAAAAACGTAAAATAATTTAATTGGACACTTATTCAAATTTATTTCTTTTAGTGGTCTGTTATGATTTGATACAAAAATGTACGTGAATTGATCCATAAGCTCCACATAACCTGGAAAAAAGGTTTAGATTTTGAAAACAATTACTATCAAAAAAGGTGTTTATCTTTCCCACTTTTAGAACACTAGTGTAGCAATAACCGTTTGAATGGATTATGTAGACAAGACTCAAGAGTATAAAATCTAATTCCCAACGCTTATTTAAAGGAACAGCAGAAGTTACTTAATTATTTAAAAACGTATAACGTATACATCTGTTTTGTGATGAATGAGTCTGCATTCCAACAATTATAGAAATAGCTATAACTGTAGTTTAAAAGGGTTAGGGTTCGTTGAAAGAGCAAGCAGGAGTTTCTGAGACAGGTGGCTACATCGAGTCTGTGGGTTGCCGCCGTTTCAATCATTTCATTCAAGTAATCTCTTTTGCAAACACCCAATTGCGCGTGTGAATTCAAACCTGTTTTATCTCTATGCTCGTTTCTTGTTTAACACAAATATTCTCGACCCGGCTGTTTCCCGGACTGAGGGGCCATGAGATTCCACAAATTTTTAAATATTACCGTGAGAGTATTTTTCTGAATTCAGCTTTACTGATTTATTATACTAAAGAATCATTGAAAGAGCAACTAATCAAAACGAAAATCGTATGCATTTATATAATCTTGAACTTATCTCTGGATTTATAACCTAGCGTCTATACCAAATAGACTTTAATTTTTTTTTATAATAAATCGACCATCCTTATTTCATTTCTATACTCTGTTTTGGCTAAGAAAATTCTAGAAGTGTCATTAGCTTCCAAAAATCATTTGTCAAATTTTTTCGGAATATCTTTATATATTGGTTGTATGGTACAAATATAATTTTATGGAATATTTATTTTGAAAAAAGTAAAATAAACGTATTATAAAATCTTTTGAAGATTTGTATGAGAGAAGGAAGCCTCCTGAAAACAAATTGAAAAGAGAACGTCTGATTAAAAGAAATAATTACTAAATGGCAGATCTACCAATTTACCATGTTACAATGAACTAAGAAGTGTGTACTGATCTAATATTGGGTGCTTCAAAAAAGATTTTGACCGTGAAATAATAGTTAATATATTAAAATATTATTTTCTTATCATTTTCAATTGGTCAGAGAAACTGTCACAGATGTCAATATGTGAAGATTTATTCGCTATCACGATGATTCCATGTTGTGAATAGAATTTGAACATCCTTTTCTTTTGCCGTAAAAGAGTAAGTCTTTTAGATGATGACGGTTTACAGCTTTTTCTAATTGAAAAAAGACCATGGACTATGATTTCTTGAGAATCATGAATTTTGAAAAGGATTGTTTGACAAATAACCAGATTGATATCTGTTAATATTACCTGATACTACAACACATGATATTGATAAAAAGCCTAAAATCATCAAGAAGAAAGTTATGAGACCTGGCAAAGTGTGTTCAAAATAAGTCTTTAAAAGTATTATTTTCTACACAGATGGTCAAAATGAGTTAGCGCTATCAAGGAAGAATCATCCTTCAGAAACCAAGTATCCTAGAGTAGGGATACCAAGGAAGAACCATCCTAGAGATATCAAGAAAGAGAAAAATTAGACACTATAAAGTATAGGTGTAATAATGTATAGACTACGAGCCGATAACGAATTTGTAACCAAAACAATGGATATCCTATCGAGATAACTAATTTTTTGAGAGATGAAATTTTATGAGTGAATTAGTCCAAAATTGGTCTTAAATGAAACAAAATAAGTTTTTAACAAAAAATTCATACAAGTAGAATTTATTTTGAAGTTTATATAATTAACATTCGTTAATTTTTTTGACACGTTTGATATAATTTTTTGACAGTTTTTGAAAAAAATCTCATCTGCTATATGTTTTGATATTTCATCTGACCTTAACAGTTTGAACACGACACATCTTAGCGTTGTAAAATTAAAAAAAAATTAATGTAGAAAATTATTTTTGATTGCGAATACAGTGTAATCTGTAATCTCTATATACCGGCCTTTGACAAAACCGGATTTTTGTCTAAATCGAAAGATTTAATAAGTCCCAAAACATTTATATTTATTCTTTGTGTACCGGCTACATAATTTCTACATAAAGTCTTTAATTTTTTTGTAAAATAAAGTTATTTTAGCCACGTTGTTTTAGAAATATTGTAATAAAGGCTAACAAGTGATATAATTATTTCAACTGTAAAGCTTGGTTGACTTGAAAAATATTTTCAACTTGGATACTTGAAATTCATCAAAAAAATAATGGTTAAAATTTCGAAATTTTTGAACTTTTTTTATATTTTATCAATACACCTTTTGTAGAGTTAATTTGCAAGATTGATTCTTTTTATTTCAAGATGAACCTCAAAAAATTTGATCTTGAGCCTAAGATTAAGTTAATAAATGATTTTCAAATGACACCTAAGCCAACACAAAAACAGTGAATAGTACGGAGTTGGTACAAGCACAGTTTCTGATATTAAAAAACGAGATGTTTATCTACAAGATTTTCTAAAAATGATTTGTAAAAAACGTTTGAGCGTTTGTAAATTTGATAATTGAATAGATTACTCGGGAATTTTAACGAGAAGAGAAAAAATTTCTTTCTGGAAATTATTCAATGAAAAAAATTTTGTGTTTTAAATTCTGGTTTTAAGGCTTCTATGGTTGACTTTTGGAAATTCGGTACTCTATCAAAAGTATATGAATTTGTGGTGAAAAAACGTTGTAGTGATCAATGATTGTTTTCTAGTTTAGATGCATAATGGTTATGATTTGAGTAACATATTTAATTGCGATGAGACTGCACTTTGATGAGCTGCTAAATATCATTCCAAAATGGAGTAAAAATATTTAAGGAACTGAAACCATTGCTAATAATTGGTAAATCAAAGAAGCCACGTTGTTTTAAAAATATCGAAATTAAGGACTTGCCAGTGATTTATTTTTCCAACTGTAAAGCTTGGATGACATCAAAAATATTTTCAACTTGGATACTGGAAGTTAAGCAAAAAATGAAGCGTGAAAACGAAATTTTTTACTTTTTTTGGATAATGTTACATCACATACACCTGATGTAGAGCCTAGCAACATTTCTTTAAATTTTTTTCAGCAAACACAGCATGTTTTGTTCAGCCACTCGATTTAGGCGTAATAAAAGTTTAAACGTGTTATTGAAAAATGCTCGTGACAAATTTATTGGCTAAAATGAATAAAAGTTTGAGCGTTGTTGAATTGACAAAATCTATTACTATTTTTGATGCTATCAAATGGGTTGATTTGGCTTGGCAAAATTTGAAAATTGCTACAATTACAAAATGTTTCAAACACAGTGGTTTTGTGATGCCTACGTTTTCTGACAATAGACACGATGATGATAATGAGTAGGAAGAGTTTCTTTAGCAGATCTCTGAATCAGCTGATGATTGCATTGATATCGACAAAACCGTTCTGATTTTGAAACAGTTCTAGTCAAAGAGCATATGCAAGAAGTGATTTCTAAGAGCGAAAGCGATGGAGAAGAAAGCGCAGAACAGTGGATTAGTAAATGGACTCGTACTGACTGATGTTCGTGATTGCTTGAACAAGTAAGCTTGTTTGCATCAACAGAAGATGCATCAGTGCTGTCTGAAATTCAAATACGTATCAACAAAAATAACAAAAAAGGTGCTTTTAAACAGAGTTCTATCAAAAACGAATAGAAGTTTAAGCATCATAAAAAAAATTTAAACCCTAAATAACTAAACTTAATTTTTTTGTATAACTCAGGGAATTTACTTTTATAAAAAAAGATAAAAAGCAAAGAAGATAAAAAATGTCACTCTCATTAAACCGGTGTTTTGTCAAAACCGGATTTTTTATTTGGTCCCAAGGTAATCCGGTTTTCACACGTTTTCACACGCCCTCCTCAAAATGCCAAATAGCACTTCCAAACGTCCAAAACTTGATAATGCAGGTATACTATTTGAGTCCAAAATATCTCGATTGAGTTTTTATTGACGATATTTTAATACAAATAAATTCTGATACCGCCACTTCCATCCCTCTTTATACGCTGCTGTGAAAAACAAACTGCATTTGAAACGACTCGGCTTTCGAAGGGCGATAAAACCTGTTGTGCTCATAACATATGGAGACAGAGACTGGAAAGAGAGGCTTCTCGCGTGAATGTCGTTTCGTTTCTCTCCTTCATTCACTTTTGTTTTAAGGCAACGAGCGATGACGGCCTCAATTTCCTGCACGGCGGCAAAAAGTGTCACGTGGCCCAACAAAAAGTCACAATTTCCTTGATCTCGGCCATGATGTCCTCCTTCAGGCCCGCGCTCCACAAAGACGTCCTGAAGAACAGCGTTCCCCTGCAACAGAAAGTGGCGCTGGCCTCGCTCTACAAATGCATCGTAGACACGTGCCTCAAAGAAGTGGACGTAAAGACGGTGACTCCTTTCTCTTATTTTGCGCCTCTTCCCTAAGTCTTGGTTGATATGTAAGAAACTAGATATCTAAGAAAACCAAAAAAGTTGAAACTCGTTCTTAGAATCTTTGTTTCCTTCAAAACCCGATAAAATCGCTTTTTTGAAAAACGTCAAAAATTAATAAAGTAAAAAACAAAATACGAAAAGCTCCGGGCAAAAAATCTTTTACTAAGATCAAATTCAAGCTTGATGCAGACAATGTTAGTTGCAATCTAGAAGAAAACAATCGGGCATATCAAAAACACGTTCAGATTCTATTGTTCCTGTTGCTTCTAAAATCGTTTACTCATTATATACAAAAGCAGTCTGAATTTAAAGCACGGCACGGATTCCTCCATTTCCCTGACTTTGCTCATGCATTCCCTCACAAGTTCATTGTCATCATATAGACCAGCGGTTCCCACACTTCATTAACCCATTTAAGACCAAGCAAAGCAGACGATATCTAAAAAAACGCAGGCGATTTATTTTCAAAGTTTTTGAAAAGGGGGGGGGAAGGAAAAAACTTATGTTAAAATAGGAATGGTCCTAAATGGGTTAAAACAAAACAATTTTTTTGTAAAAAAAACTGGGGGACACAAAAATTTTGAATGTGTAAATTAAGATTATGACAAACAAAAAGCTAAATATTTTAAGATTTTTTTTCCAAATTAGTGGCTAAATTAATTAAAAAGCAGTTATTTTAAATGTAGGTCTGTTCAGGTATTTATTTTTTATCATCTTTATATGCGAAAATGCTGATTCACATGAGTATATTGAAGATGTTAAAAATAAGACAAATTTTCCCAGAAGTGAAAAAGAAATCAAGAACTTGAGTCAAAAAAGTCTAGCTCAAAAGAAAGTTTTGGGAAAGTTATAGCCAAATGAATATCTTGTTCATCAGTTGATAATTTTTGAAGAAAATTTTGAATTGTTCTTTGCCTTTTCAAAGGTCAATTATCATCATTTTTATGAATGTTATGTACAGACTCTATATGCTTATCCAAGCTATCCACCTGAAGTATTTTGTAACATTCTGATTCCTCTTTATATTTTTTAACAAAATCATTCCAAATTATGGAATTACTATATGAGGCGAAATATTTAAAAAAAAAATACAAATTGTTGCAAAAAAAAGAAAAATCAAAAAAATATATATTTTGAAAGAAAACTAATTGTATCCCTTGAAATATCATACCATTTCTTCATATGGCTTTCTCATCCTGTGATACCATTTATAACGGAATCGGTATACGCTTTTATTTCAAACAGAAACCAAAGGTCTATATTTTCAACAAAATTTTGAGATGATCACAGATCAACATAATTTTTGTTGAGTTAAGCCTGGCAGTTTTTGTTAAGACTAATTTTTGTTTTTCTCTATCACATCAAGTTTTTGAGCTATAAAGTTTTAGTTTTATAAAAAAAAAAATAAAAAAAACTGTACATAACAGCCACAGTACTTGTTTTATAAAAGGTTGTAAAAACTAACATACAATAAAAAATTTAAAAAACAGACATAAATAAAATATTTATTTAACAGTATAATGTTTTTACAAAGCATACGTCTTTATTTGAGTGTTGAGCTTCAAGACAGTCGCGTTTGATACTCCAACAATAATCAGCCATCATATGAACATCCCATCTACCCTGGTAACGTTATTCCATAATCTCCAAATCTTGGTGAAATCGTTCACCTTGTTCCTCGCTAACAGCACCAACATTTTCTGGAAAGTTAGAAACATTTTATGAAAAGTGATTAAACTACCGTTTTTTGTATACTATGATTCCTTACAGAATGTAAAAAATACAAGCGTTACCAAAACACCCTATAAGGGTTAGCTAATTCAATGTTGGCTTTTGCTGCTTATAAAAACTTGAAAATATCAAATAAACTATCTCATTTTTTATGCCTCCTATTATTTTGAAATTATTCTGAGAACAGACAGTTTCATTTTAAATAGTGAAAATTGCTTTATTAGTTTATTTTGTCTCCTTTCTCTCTTATGTTAATTATGTAGCAAATTTTTCAATCTTTAGTAAAAGGTAAGGTAAAGGTACCGTGAGTGTGTTTTCATTGACAAGGCACTGATGTACCGCTTATGTCAAACTGAACAAATCGGTATCGATGAGGAATCGAACCCAGAGGTTTCCGTGCCGAGTCCATCTTCCGTGCTGAGTCCATCTTCTCATGCAACCTGCCATGCCACCCATAGGGTTATGCTGTAGTGGATACGTCAAATTAGTTTTCAAAAAACTTAAGTTATTCTGTAAATATTTTTAGTTTTTGTTGAGGCTCTATAACTTTTTCAGATAGGTTTTTTTCCTTAAAAGTTATTATAAAAAGCAAATCATTGCAAAATGTTAAAAGTTTTTTTACTTTTTGTAAATTTTTGTGGTTTTATTTAATTTTTTTTTTAAACTTTTTTTGAGTGGGGGGGGAAAAAAGAAAATTTTAATTTTTTTTTTTTTTTTTTTTTTTTTTTTTTTTTTTTTTTTTTTTTTTTTTTTTTTTTTTTTTTTTTTTAATTTTTTTTTTTTTTTTTTTATAAATAAAAATTTTATTTCAAATTTTTTTTCTTTTTTTTTTTTTTTTTTTTTTAAGAAAAAAAAAAAAAAAAAAAAATAAAAATTTTTTTTTTTTTTTTAAAAATAATAAATTTTTTTTTTTTTTTTTTTTTTCTTTACCCCCTTTCTACACATAATTTGAAGATGGTGCGCATCTATTTGAAGTGAGAAAGAAGGAGCTATATATAAGTCCTTATTCATTGTTGACGTTAAGCTTAATAGGGCGGAGGTTAAAGTTCACATTAAGCTTAATTAAGAATGAAATAGAATAGACAAGAGAGGAGTAGGAATTCAGAAAAATTTGCTGTCTTTTTTGGAAGACGCTTGGAAGTCCGCCCCCTCCAATAATAATTTCAAGCATGTGCGCCCCTGAATCAAACACATTTTTTTCATATAAACATCGCAGGGTGTCTAGCAGACTCTTTTCCTTCAGACTCATTCACTCATATAAAACTCTCCAAACTTCAGTCATTTGTCTTCAGTTGTTTTCTCTATTAATCAAATATCCTTTCACCAATTCCTGTAATGTGCTTGATAGACTACTTCATTTTCAAATGAAGAGCATATTCGCCCCCAACAATTTTGAGCTTTTTTAAACTAGTGTATATGCGATATGCAAATTTAATTAAAATATTTTCGCTGGAAGTATAGTTTTTAAATTTCATCAATTTTGTAAAAAAAAATATAAGTAGTTTTATAAATTTACGTATGCGCTGAATACACTATATTTTAAAGGATTGCTTAAATATTTGTTCTCCAGTGGTATTTCCAGACCAGTAATTTTGAAAATTGCAAAAAAAAATTCGCCCAAATAATTTTGAGGATGTGCGCCCAATCTCAAAACATTTCTGATTTGGATATTCAATTTTAATTGTATTTTTTGTTGAATCTTGATGAACAGAAATAACAGTCTATAGAATGATTTTTCTGCTCTCGCTAAACCATGGAGATATCAAATGGCATCTTTTCACGTGTTCCTTTAATCCACATCCGTAAATTCTCGACACACTGTTTACACACTTTGTGAGGAGCCCATTACTTTTCTTGATCACCAAGTTTTACTTTAAAATACCCAAAATATGCTTGTTTGACAAATACACTAATGTTTACTCTCTGATAGTAAAACTACCACACATATAGCAGAAAGAGTTATGATTGTTTAGACATTTACGATGAGACATAGCAGGAGCAGACATGATATAAAACGATAAAAAGATTTATTTTTAAATAAAACACTAAGCTAAATACTTACAAGTTTTAGAAAAATCTGTATTGAACAAAATAAAAAATATGATATAAAGATATTGATGAAAAAACTATAACAAATATTTTTAATTTGTACTATCATAGCTTTCCTTTTTACAGATGTTGTTACCAGTACTGATGTATTGACAGCTGCGCACATTTTTCACTGCATAAATAAGATAAAAAGATATAATGATCAAGATTATGTAGCAAATTGTTATCAACTGACAAATTAACTAGTGAAATTTTGCTTATTTAAATGAGCCGTTGAAAAAAACTTGACGTTACAGATTCAGCATGTCAACTTTACTCTAAATAGTTTTAAAAATGTTAATCAACAAAAAAATTTTAATTTGTTCCCCATGGTTACCTATAACGTAGCATTTTATCTATTTCCTAGTATTGAACTGGGCACCTTTATATCTACAATTTTGATAATTAACATCTGTACTTGGTAGAAAATGTCAATCAAAATTTTGGTAGATGATAAAATTGACAACGTTCAAATTTTAAACACACAACTCTTCTCTGCTGAATTGGCGGTTTTGATTGAATTTTTAAGCGCAATTAGATTATGCGAGCATCCACGTAGCGAACAAGTGGATGCTGGCAAATGCGAATTCTAAATCAAAGCAAAAGAATAAATAAAGCGAAAATGAAGAAAAAGATGGATATCATAGCGGACACGATGAGAGGGTTGCTTTTGTCAAGATTCACTGCTTTCCATCTGTCAAAAAACAAACTTATAATAAAGAATTACATTGTGCTGATGTGCACAAAGAGGGAGGCATAGGCAGCACTTTCTACTTCCATTTCAGACAAAGTATGCAAGTAAACATTATGCAGTAGTGCCGCCTCGGGCACCTCCAAAAAATTTCTGGCTACTTTACTGTAAGTAAGTGTCAATCGAGTTTGTGATTGATCCTTGAAAATTAGTTTTCGCCTTAAAAATTAAATTCTACCAAATTTTTATTACATTCATTATTATAGATTGTTTCTATAATACAATTAAAAATTGACCTAAATTTAGATTTTGGATATTTTTTATCTTTACAAGTTAATATACCTACTTCTTAAAAAGAGCTAGTTCATCGTTTACGAAATCTCCTTCAGAGAAAAGATCCTTCAAATAATTTTTAAAATATGCCAAAGATACTAGCAGTACGGTAATTTTCGCAATTTGGTACGTTTTGAAATTGATGCAAAATCGATTATGAAATCTTGATCATGGTGGATTTAAAATGGTGTAAAATATTTATAATCATTTTACGCGAATTAGTTTAATACTCATTTTTTGTAAAGCAGAATAAACAATAAGATTGGATTTGACTCAACATATGTTTAGGTCAGGTCAATAATTATACGTTTTTAATAAATATGAACATCTTTTTAAGATTTGGCACATCTATACACAGCCACAGGAAGTTACTTCAGTGTGAAATTATATTACAAAAATAAGGATCATAATTATATTTGAATCACGTTGTATCTAATGTAATTTGAAGGAAAAACAACATTCCTATGCATGTACCTTTTTTATTTAGGTTTACAGTTGTTACGCGGAAACCTGTCAATCACTTGGTTTTTCTTCCGTCAGCCATTTTGACTTTCTTTCTCTCCTTTCTTTTCTCGAGGATGAAAAAATTGTTAAAGTCAGCAAAAAGAACAAATATCATTTCTCGCACAAAGTAACATTTGCACTTTTCTTCAACTTAAATCGTTCATTACTTTCAATCGAAATTTCAAGGTCAAGATTAATTTACGTATTAGTTCTACAAGTTGAACTTTGGTTATTTGTTGGAGGGGATTTCATTTCAAAAGGCGTGAACATCGACAATAGAAAAGTTTTTTAGGTCTAAGTAGAGAAAATGCCCGTATACGAGAAATTGTAGTTTGTTTTAACTTGTTCTAATGTTCTTTTCCACTTTGACAGATTTGCTTCGCGTGCGATGAAAGTGTGGTCAGATCCTTTCTACAGTCAGACTCCCTCTTTTCTTCCATTTTTCATTTTTAGAGCTTCATGCACATGAATTAAGAGACGCGCTTTTTAATCTGTGATTTAAGATTCTCAATCCTTGCTTTTAAATCTCATCCATCCAAGATCGATGTATTCCTTTTTTATTTCAATAAACGCATTTCTGCTTTTACACTTTTCCTTGATTTTGGGTCACCACTCACCAACTTCTGCGTTACAAGACCACAATGGAATGGGGACGAATCACAATAGAAGTCGTAAAAGTCTATTTGATATACCTGGACATTCGCGTGACTACCTACGCACGTCATAAGTCCTCCCATGCACCTCGTTCCTTTCTTTCATGGGAAGAGCGTATGTGTATTCCCTCGTGTAATATGAGTACATGGGATGTTGCACTTGAATAAAAAATTGAGCCCTAATTCCATGCCATCGTGTAAGAGCGTCTCGATGCGTGTCACTTTCTTGTTTCTGAGAGAGCGTATTCTCGCGATGTGAAGGAGTTTGTGTGTAAGTGTGTGAGCCTACAGATTCCAAATCAATTGATTCGCATTTATTGACTATCAAGGTAAAAAGCATGATGGATAGGTAACGGTGAAGGTGCAACAGGGGTAGGAATTGCTTTAGTTAGTAAAGTTGTTAATGTAAATAGAGTTAGCGATTGGATCATTGCACTAGATATTTGTATGAACAATGGTATGTGGTCTTTTATTTGGACTCAAAGAAGTTAAGGAAGATTTCAATTTAGATGAAAAGGGAAGAGGCCTAGCCCCCTCCTAAATTTAAATTAATAATTTTTCTAAAAGGAACTTAAAATGACATTAATTTTGCAAGGTTACACCAACCTTAACACCTCCCGAGTGAAAGAATATTAGGATAGAGATTTTGGAACCCTGCTGCTAATGTTTGTCTTTAGAGCCTCATATAACATGGATGGCTATAAACGCATGTAGGATATAATTGCGTAAAAATCAAGGAAAGCTAGTTACAAACCTTATTGATGAGCTCTTGTTTTGAAGATAAAAGGGAGATGAATTTATAAAAATAAGCAAAAAAAGTTTTATGACTGGCTACGCTCATTTCGACTATTCAAATTTATTCCTCAATTTGCATAATAGTTGATTGACAAGTGCTCAACCAATTTCTAAATGCGCCAATGTATAAAATTTGTCTGGGTTAGGATTAGAGTTTGTTTCTAAAATTTTAATTAAAAGAAAAGGCTTGAATGAAAATTTAGTAAAGACTTAATATGAGAAATAACATAGAGACCCCGCAAAAAGGGCGTATGGTCCATAGTTTGGAAAGCCATGGCTTAACCGTAACGTATTAGATAGCCTGCAGTAATATTACAGCGGATAATTATGTAGCCTTTTTAATAGGAAAGTTATAGACATGGAAACAGTAGAATCAGGTTAAATATCTAACGAGAGTGTGGCTGGGTGAAGTGCTCTGCCTGCCACAGAATGCGACTTATGAAACGCCGTGAAGATCGGCCAACGAATAAAAGGGTCCATTATTAAAAGCGATTGTGTTCTATTTCTTATCTATACATGAGTTTAATCAGGCATTTAGAGCCCACTTTAAAACGGCTTCTTTTTCTGCATCAGGATCTTTTGTTTTATTATTTATTTGGGAAAATTGCATTCATAAGAAGCTTCTTGTGCTATTCCTTCAAAATCTGACCTACTTAAGCCATTTACGGCCAATGTTCCCATTTTGGAAGATAAGTAATTTCATCTTCGTCTGCTTTTTTCAATGACTCTAAATATAAATCGTCTGCGTTTTTTTTTAGATATCGTCTGCTTTGCTTGGCCTTAACCCTGTTAGTGCTGGGCAAAATTTGTCCGCTCAAGTGCTGGGGGGGGGGGCGTAAAGTGCCCCCCCCCTATTTTTCAGATATTAATAAGTTTTTATAAATATTTTTAATGTTACATATATATTTCAACTATGCTGAATTCAGTGATGTCCATTTTTATCAAAATCAATCAAACCTGTCAAAAAATTGATTTATATTTGACAGCTCATCTCAAAAAGGAACTTATTTAAATAATTAAATAAAGTTTTTTACACATGTATACCCATTTTCAAATATGCTGAATTAAGTGGTGATATTTATTTTTTATGAAAATCAATTAAACCTGTCAAAAAATTTATTCAAAAAGCAACTTTTTATCTAAATAAGTATATAAAGTTTTTTACACATGTATACCCATTTTCAAATATGCTGAATTCAGTGGTGATATTCATTTTTTATGAAAATCATTCATACCTGTCAAAAAATTGATCTAAATGTGACAGCTCATCTCAAAAAAGAAACTTTTTATCTAAATAATTATATAATGTTTTTTACACACATATACCCATTTTCAAGTAGACTGTGTTTCCTGGTTATATTCCTTTTTTTTATATAAAAAATTAGTCAAACCTGACAAAAAAATTTAAATATGACAGCCCATATCAAAATTAAAATTTTGATTCTTTTAAAGTTTTTTATACATTTCAAGTATGCAGAATTTAATGGTCAATTAAATCGATTAAACCTGTAAATCAATGTCAAATATAATAACATAAAAATAACTTCTACTTGCAGTATTTCTCTGGTAATTATTTTCTTAATTTATTTAATAAACCAACTTTAGTTGTTTAATTCACTCAAAATATTTCATTCTAGAGTAACTTATGTAACTCGATAGGACCTCCATCTTTTTGGCTACAAATTCGTTATCGGCTCGTAGTCTCTACTATAATTTACAGTATGTAATTTTGGTATTCATTCTATGATGATCCTTTCTTGGTAGCTCTTTTTTCATTAGAAATTTATATTCTTCAATGTGTGTTCGAAAATTTTTTTATAAGGATAAAATTACTTTTTTCCTCTCAAAGCATTCTGATTAAAGAATCTTCTTTTTAACCGTGTATTTTATCAAGCCTGAATATTTGTCAACCAATCTTATTTCAAAGGATTTTTTCTGATGAATCATTAGTGATTGTTCAATTACTAATGTTCATGATTGATTGTTCAATTACAAAAAGTTGTCAACGTTCTTCATCTAAAAAATTATCTCTTGACACAAAAGGAAAAAGATGGACAAATTCAATTTAAATTAAAAATATCTTGATAGTGACTAAATTCTCACATATTGGCACCTGTGCCATTTTTGATAAATCTGACCTATTCTAAATTTTCAGATTTCCTACCTATCTTAGCTAAATGGTAACTGTAATCCTAGATGATAAGCTATAGATTTAAATATTTTTCATTTGTAAAAGAGGAACTTCTTTTTCAGTCAAAATCTTTTTTGAAGCATCTAATATTATATAATTAAACCACTTCCTAGTTCATTAGAACATTGTAGATCTTCCATTTAGACAAGATACACATTTCTTTTAATAATTTTTTTGATCACATGTTCTCTTTTCAATTAGTTTTCAACTTGGTTCCTTCTCTCATACAAATTTTCAAAAGATTTTATAATACGTTTTTTTTTAATTTTTTACAGAACTGTTTTTCAGGCATACATTACTAATTCAATTGCCACTTCGAGATATTTTTTAACCGTATTATCCAAAATCCAGTACAGAAATAAAATAAGCATAGTCGATTTGGTATAAAACAGATATTTTATTTTTTTGAAAACAGTATCTAGAAATAAACCGCTTTTCAAGCTTCAGATATTTTAAAACCATAAATGCCAAACCTGAGTCCAAAAATGAAACCAGCATCTTCCATTTGGCATAAAAACACATATTTTATTTAAATTTCAAAAATATTTCTGCAGACATAGACGTAAATCGAAAATTTGATTGACACTTTCAGACATTTAAAACCTCTAAATGCAAAAAAATGATTTCAGAAATAAAAATGATCATGGTCGAATTGTTATAAAATATAGCATTATATTTATTCCTAGATATAGATATAGCATGTCAACAGTTGGATGATATCTAAGAATAACCGCCCCCAAAACTTCTCAAGCACGAAAGGGTAGGTAGGAAACCTTTTATTAGAGATCGCAAACTTTGTCGCATTTCTATGATGAAAAATGAGTGCCTTTGAATGTTCGTAGCCATCTTAAAACCACACAAAATATAACATTTTGTAAGTTATTTCTTGCGTGTAATTCAAAAAATATTTAAGAAGATATGAGTTGTATATAAAAAAAATTTAAGTTGAAAGTTACGTAATAAAAATATAGATTTAAAACAGATTAAAATTTACATGGTATGGCAATTGCAAGGATATCACTCTATGCTCGATACGAATTTTTGGTATGAGAATATTCAAACTAAAAGATTTCATGGTCCACCTTAGATGATATGACGCAATAGGTTAGGAAGCGATAAGTATAGATAATTATCGCGGTTAAAAAGGAAAGTTTGTAGTATCAAGGTATTTTTAACATTAATAGGTGATAAAACTAACGAACCGTAAGTAATGATTTTGAAAATGGGGTTCATCAAGTGGATGAGACAATTTAATATAAGACAGTACTTGAAAAAAGTAAAAGTTAATTTATTCTAAAATGTATGTTTCAGTAGTACATAATGTAGAAGAAAGGCTGCTTTAAATGAAGGAGAATAGACAATAATAGAGGGACTTGGAGAAAAGGAGTGCTGTTGTTGCGACAGCTTTTCAAATCAAGTTCTTTTTCGTGGCGCACCTCCACTATTTTGCTTAACTCTAAACAAAAGAAGAAACAAAATAAAAGGCAAGAAGGATGAAAAATGGTTTCACATCAACAGAAAAACGTGTAGAACCAGGGAAAAGATACAACAGACGAGCGATACAAGAGGCGACAACAAAAAGACAACATCATTCTTACATTTTCAGCAGAGACTAGGAATTAAGATCAGACTCATTAAACTGAAATCTTTGAGGGAAGAGAGTAATTTGATCGTAGAGTAAAGAGTATGTAAAACAATCAAATCACAAGTCTTCCACAAAGAAATATTTTGTTGCATCAGTCAAAACATCCCACACAAGCTGTTTCCGTTTGCAAAAAAGTTTGAAACAGACCTACTAATTAAATACCTTCCTATGTTAGAAAATTATCCTTAAGATCTAATACAAAAGAGCAGGAAACCTTTAATTTTTATATAAGGTAAATATCTAACTTAATGTTGTAAGATTTTAACAAATGTTTATATATATTTCAAATAACTCTTATGAATAAAGAAAAGCTTTGTCAAACAAGAATCTATATGGCGGTAAACGCTAAAAAGAAGTAAACTGATCGTTTTTAAGATATATCCAAAAAACAGTAGTGCGAAGATTATATATTTGTTGTTCAGGGCAAATCATTATAAGGGAAAGTTAATGATAAAAGAAAATGAGAGAAATTACGCTTGTTGAAGAAGAGCTTGTGCGTATTTGGTGTCAACGCCAACTCCCTCTATCGAAATTATTCTATCAGAAGCTCCACTCTCACTTTCTTCAATCTTAATCTTGCATCGGGACTCTTGTCTGATATGTCTGATACGATCCCCATTTTGACCAATGATTGCACCAGCGAGCTGAAAGCATTCAACATCGTAAGAAAAACTTGTGTATTGAATCACAAACATATTTATATTTGTCAACAGCTTTTCACATGAAACTTCTTCGCCAAGCCATACTCTGAATCCAGATTAATGCGATAGCCAACTATGGGGCACTTGGGGCCGAACCCTTCCATCTAAATTATGGACCACACAATAAAAAATTAAATAAACTTATTTTTTGACAATATGTTTATAACAATTGAAAGAAAGATAGAAATTAAGAGTATCATCGGGGGTGAAGGTTAAATTGTTTCATTTTGATAAGACCTTATACTCGTGGTAGTAAAAAAATCTTTGGTATGAGAAACAAAAAGGAGCTCATACGCACAAAGACTTTAGGACAAGATTGTAGTTAAACATAAAGGGTAGTGCCCCATTTGGTCCCTCCAAATATTCCCGATTACGTGACAGGAACCGTATTGCGAAAATCGAATGCTTGCATTTAGAATGGAAAACTTTAATTGATGTCTATTAAAACAGATACCTATATAGGTAAAAGTGTTAACACAAAGGAAAATTAGCTAAAATTGGTTCAGAGATGCAAAAGTTAGAAGCATCATTAGAATTCTAAAAATACATACTGAAGGTATAGTGAAGCTATAGAACATAAACATGGGTGCGCTGAGAGCATTATAATTATATACCCTAGAGCCCTTGTTATATGAATAATCATTCATACAACGAAATGGAACGATTATGAAACGTGGTAGATGAGTGAATTTAAACGATAAAATGACAAGTGGAGTGTGAGAAAACACAGCATGACAGCTTCTTAAGGCTATTTTGAAAAGTAGTAAAAATAATGATTTTCACCTAGTTATGCTTAATACAAAAAATGACACCTCTTAAAAGGCTCAAAAATTCAAAAATCATTTTTCAAAGGTTAATAAAAACACCATTTTCAAACATGTCAAATTTCAGCTTGTTTGATGATTTTTAAACAGCACAGCAACGTCGTATCAATGAATTTCAATTCTTCATAATATTTTTTGGGTAAACTAAATAATTCTCCAGGGGTGGACGAGGATACATTTTTTGAAGAGTATTTCTGTAAATGTGGGCACTCACTCAAATAAGAACCAAATGTGTATTGAAATGGAAACGAAATGCATTATTTTTGGCGAAGCCAAGAATGAAAAAGATTTAGAAATACATTTTTAGGGATCGTGACTCGAACAACCTTGATTTCTCTGTCAGAGGGATTTTCAGGATCTCCAGCGGCAACTCCATAGCCCTCATCATAAGCATATCTCTAAAATATAAAATTACATGTCATCTTAAGAGAGAGAAATAATTCATTCTTTTTCAGTTTTGGTATATATTACTAACCCACTGAGGAAAATAAAAATCGCCTACTTTAAATATACAAAATTCAATCGTAAAAGAAGTCTTTCTAAAAGGGATATAACTTTGTTGTTAAATCGAAGATCGAAATCTGTGATGCACAACATGAAATAACAACTTAAAAAATAATCCCTTAATAACAAAACCGCACTCTAAAAAGCGTCGTTGGGTGTCGAGGGTAAATGCGCCGCCGACTCCGAGTACTTAAAAAACTGATAAAAAAGGATTGCAAAACAAATTTGGATTCCATCAAAGTGAGATAATAAGACCAAAATTTGTAGCTTCTCAAAAGTGGCCTCACAAATGCATAATTTCTATAATGCTTTTAAAAGTATTCGAACATTGGCAAAAATAATGTTAACAAATAATTAAAATTTCTAAAACCCCAAGTTTATAATCAAATTAAGAAAACATCGTTACATCGGAAGAGCTTACTTGCCGCATCGCAGGAGGTGTGGGCTCTCCAAAACTGCCATCATACATCGCTTTTCGATCACCATATCCACCTTCAGCAGAACTTAAAACAGCACAAGTATTTGGTATATAAGAGTGAACACGTGGGGACGAATGCTAGTTTATCACAAAACTTAGTAGCAATGTTGAGAAGGTAACAGGGGCGCACATCCACAAAATTATTGGGGGGGGGGGGGCGATTTTTTGTTGCAATTTTCAAAATTACTGGTCTGGAAATACCAAGGGAGACGAAATATCCAAGCAATCCTTTAAAACAGACTTCCAGCAAAAATATTTTAATTACATAACGCATATGCATTAGTTTAAAAAAAGTTAAAATTATTGGGGAGAGGGGCGAATAGGCTTTTCGCCCCCACCCCTGATGAATTAACATTGATATAAGCTTTTGTTTAGAATAGTGGACACTTAATATGCTTGGAACTAGAAATGTACCGATAAGAACTTTAGTCGAATAGTGATCAGTCGGTAATTATTATTAATTGACAAATTATTTATTTTTGCAAGTTGGAACCTCGGCGGTTTGGGTTGAGCATAAATATTTTCATAAAAATGACTGAAACGAGGTACTTTTTGAAATTTGCCAAACTTACTTCGAAAAACATCTCAATTTGTAGCAAGTAAAGAATATCACGGACATCGATATTATTAAAAAACTATTCTCTAACATTTGAATTCTTAAAATAAATGATTTTAGGAAAGGTTTTTAAAAAAGAACGGAACTGCTGATAAGGCGCAATCATTAAATCCAAGTTCCATAGGTAACACGTTCCATTTAGTGATGTACCGAAAATAAAATTTCTTGTCGTTTAATCCGATGCCACCCGGTAGACGTCAGGAAGGGCATCTCGCCAAAAAAGGCATTATGGTCCAAATGAAAAGTCTCACAAATTGGTGTGTGAGGCACAGTCTAACTCTGTGGATTTAGGAAACAAAGGACGTTAAAAGAACGTAATCGGTATCCAATTTGCATACAATTATAAGTATTGTTTTACATAAGCCTTGACATTTAAAAAGAAAAGTTTCAGTTTTAGGCTGATTTTTGGAGGTGTGAGGCGGCATCCTATTAAAATTGGGCTGCGAAGAACATACTAGTCATATTGATCGGGAAAACGAGGTCTCTTGGAAGAAAAGGAGGAGTCAGACTCATCCAGAGGAAAGCCGCTTTCGTCTTCTTCCTCTTCGTAATTTGATCGAGATCTGCGCGTTTTGGAATTGACTGTCCCGCGAAAGCGGTGGCTGACGGCCTCCCCATCGGGTTTATAGCCGCCGTACTGGTGCACCAGGTACTCGTCGTAGAAGTTGGCGTTGTAGTTGTTGCGATGTCCTCTAGGCGGTGCCTGCAAATGAAAATCGGTGCAAAGGAGCTGGAAGCGGGACCGCGACCATCATACCTTGTGCAAGACATCGTAAATCTCAATGAGACAACAAGTTATCTGCTCGATGTTGCCATTTATAAGACAAACACGGTCTGTGGAACTGGGGGCGGGAACAGAAAAAACTGAAACGTTGCACTTGTACTTCTGAAAAAGTTTCAAAAATAAAAGACAAATAAAAATGGCCGCAAAATAAAGATCTTACGCTTCTGAGAGACTTTATAAAATCCCCATTCCTACCGATGATAGCACCTGCCTGACTTTCGTGAACCAAAATACGGAAATCAATTCTACCTTCTTTGTCGCATTTCTGATTCTGAAATTCAGCACAACGAGGATGAAACATCATTTTAAAAAAAAAATTAAAAAACCCTTTCTAAGATGGAGAGAATTTCTTGGACACAACTTAGATGCATTTTGAGTTTGTTTCCAACAAGATAGACAACGCTAAATGAAAAAAGAGAGGTGAGATGAGTGAAAGGATCGGGCCAGCGTTGGTGGTTGTTGAAGAAGGAATGGCGTTTTAGTCAGGTAAGAAAAGATTAAATGAGGAGGTAAGTGTTACCGTTCGGGGGTGGGACTATCTGGAATGGACACATTCAAATCGAACTAGTTTGAAAGCGGCGAAGTTGGTTAGAGTTGGCGGAGCAAGCGGTTGCGATCGGGTCATTTATTAAGATCGGTCGGTCAGTCGGAAGGACGAGGTGCGGTGTTTGGGTAAATGGTTCGTAGAAGCGAGAGTGAGAGAGGAGGATAAAGGGAAAATAAAAGAACAGGTATAAGAGTTAGGTTAAACACACAAAATAACCCTAGAAAAGCGAAGTAGGGGAGGAGAAAACTTTTTCATATAAAGAAATTTATTTATAAAGAGCGAATAAGAAACGCATCTGGAGTTGGATGAGAAGCGTTGATTTTAAAGCAACAAACCTTTGCGTGAAAGAGTGATTAGGGTTAAACGAAAATGTTATAGCGCCTCTTTTTAAATGTTTAAGGAGAAAGGTTTTGAAACCAAAATAAGAGAATCGCATTCGTCGCTCGATTAGAAAGAAGAAAGGGAGTCGCAAGCCTTTTAATAACAAAGCGCCAAAACTAACTGGCAACGCATTGCTCGTCCCAAAATCTTACAATACCAATTTACGCTTTTGAAACTTTTTTCAAATTATAAATAATTCAGCTACATTATTACATTTCTACTTTTGTATGTGAAAAACCTGCTCTCTACCGCTATTTCTTCCATTTCAAAATATAATTTGCCGCAAAATGAGATAAATTTTAGGGAGTCGTCTTTTATCAGAGGATCCCATTTTGAACAGTGTATGTGTTTAGATTGGACGTAGCAAGAAGGTTAATTAATTGTAACATATCAAGATCTGTAAAGAAGTAACTTAAAAATGGGAGTTTATAACTTCGCCCTTCCAAAAAAATTCACTCCTTTCTCACCTTGAAATAAAGTTATAACAAAAAATGTACCTTATTTTACCATATATAGAAGTGTGTGCGAGTGTTATTGTGGATTCCTTATACTATTGAAAATAAACCAAAGTCAAAAAACAATCACAAATCGTGTTGTAAAAAAGAAACGATTTTTAAATTCGTGTAGGTAGTATAAAATGGTTATAAAGAGAAGAAACATTCCCCAGTTAGCAGAGCCGGCCTTAGGCCAATGCAACCTATGCGGCCGTAGTGGGCCCCGCACTTCTCATTTTTCACTTTGATGATTTCGCTAAATTCAAGGTTCGCAAAGTAAAGTTACTTTGATCGTCATTTTGTGTTGATGAAAAAGTAATAAAACAAATCCCTTTTCTTTTTTCAAAATCTTATTTCTCACTTTTAATCTTTTTTCCTACCCACACTGGGCCCCACGCAATCCATTTTGCATAGGGCCCCCGAACACTAGGGCCCGCCCTGTCACTCAGGACAAAATACATTTGAGATATAAAGGGAATTTTTAGTCAAAACTGGTTTAGGGTTGTACAAGTCATTTGCGTCTCTCAAAGAAGCAACATCGAAATTGACGACAAAGTCCGCTTTTCTAGTGTTAAACGCAGGTGGGCGGGCGCGCTCAAAAAGATAAACGATACCTCGGTTCTGAGTTTCTTAATGTTTTCGCCACCTCTTCCTATCAAAGGCCCAGCATTCTAAAATAAGAAAGACATTTTAATAGTAATACAAAAATAGTACACTTTACTTGTAAATTCCGATCTGAGGCCAAATCTCCCCACCCCTACAATTTAGGTATTTTAATAGTGTATTGGAACAAAAAGTCACTTGTTTTCAAATGCTATCTAACATGTCAACTAAAATAGAAACGAAAAGCTTGGCTACTTTATCTAATTCAGCCATAAACTTGAATTTGTGATGCATGCGTTTACAAAAAGAGAACTACTAGATTGCTAATTGGGGAAGCGCGCCAGTAAGAAGTAGAAACGACGATAAATGCTTCGTATCAATCAACCCTTTGACTACCAATGTACCATTTATGACGATACATCGATAATAAAGCGTATTTTTCCTTAAAACAAAAACCCTAATCATTTGTTAAACTTTCTCTTTTTATGTATAAATTTTCTGAATTTTTTATTGATATATGAAAGAATAAAATTTTTACTTTGGCAAAAACACCTGAAGAAAAATTAAAATCAAAAGATGTCATTTTCAAGCTACATAATTTTTATGGAAATAACATTTATGACTTTAAACGGCCAGTGGAGTATTTCCATTATTATTCTACGGATGAAATGATTGAAATAATAACAAAAGAAAACTTTTTGAATAGCATAATCCTGTTGAAATAATTTTTTTTATAGTTCTTATACTTATGGGGTTAGTTGGAATGCCTAGAACGGAAATGTACTGGAACCAAAATTTTAGTACTTTAAAAATAGTAAAAACTTTTTCTAAAAACAGGTTTCTACACTTTATTATTAATAATGAAATAATAAAAGACAGGAAAAATGAAAATTATGATAGGTACGCAAAAGTCCGTACGTTTGTTGATGCATCCAGAAAAGTGACAAAGTATGGATGGGCAAGTTATTCCTCTCAGAGGTAAAAGGTTCTTTGAAACAATAAACCAAAAAAGTGCCGCATTAAAGTTTTTTCAAGAAATGGAGCTTATGGATTCACTTGTATTTTTATTCAGGTAAAAGATACCCTACCCGAGAACTCGATTTTTTTTGGTTTTTCGACAATTATTGCAAAATGATGAAAAAAGATGTATATATAGCTGTCAAACTATGAGGAAGGATGGGCTAAAAGGTCTGAAGCTATCTTCTGAAAAGGATATGAGGAAGAGGCGATTACGAATGTTTTTATAATAAAAAATATGGCGTGCAAGTTATAGACTGGTATAACAATAAAAGTATCATACTTTCTTCAAATCAGTAAAGTGTTTTTCCAATGATAATGTCAGAAGAAAGAAAAAAAGTAAATGAATGTAGAAAGACCAAACATCGTACGCGTTTATAATGAGTGTATTGGTGGAACAGAACTCTTTGAAATGTTTATGCCTTAGTACCAAATCGATCATAATCAAAAAAATGTTACACAAGCTTGGATACACTATAAAAAAGACTGCAAAATTTAAAAACGGGAAAAGAAAATAATGGATTTGATGGGCTTTTCTAAGCAATTCGTTAATAGAAAGCGACATTATTTTGTAACTTAAAAATAAAAGAGGAAGGCCAAGGCTAGATTAAAACGAAATGGAAGATTGGAATCACCTGCTTCTTCATTAAAACATGTTTTTGTCTCTCAAAAATGTAGTGATGAAGCGAGATATGATATGGTCAACCATTTTCCAGAAATGATTGATGTTTCAAAAAGAAATAGATGAAACTGTGCTCTATGCTTACTCAAACATTGTGTATTAAATGTAAAATTGCTCTTTGTTTAAGGTAGGAATTGTTTTTATCTTATCATAAAAAATAATTGTTTGTAATATCACTTGGGAGTAGTATAAGTAGTTTGTATAAAGTTTTTTGTAACCTTTAATGGCCAATGTATCATATATGATAGATATGAAAGTCTTTTTAGAGTAGATTTGAAAAATATCTTTACCCTAACTGTTTTAAAAGTATTTATAGCGTATCTGCATTAATTGTGCTTTTCTTGATAAAAGAGGGCCGCCACTTCACACACAAGTCTAATAACTAAGATTTATGTTACCCGCATGTACTCAAAATTACAAATAAAATCATTTACACAAAGATTTTTAAGAAAGAACTTCTGCATTACCTCAACCGGTTATATATTGAAAAACGTGGGGACAGAATTAAAACGTAAAAAGTACTACTGTTATAACTAATGGAGGCTTCACTATTGCTGTCAATAAAAATTCTAAATCCACTGGGCATCAACCCAAGCGACAAGCGGATGAATATTAATTTACGGTTGTGATTGCGAAAAGGAAAAAGTTACTCCACTGGGGATGAGGATGCGAGTGTCCATCTCGTAGGTCTCAACGGCGGCCCTCTTCTCTGGATCAACTTCTGCGATCTGTTGAGATTCATTGCACAGGTCCGAATTGCCAAATTCTTCCTTGACTGCAAAAAGAAAAATGAAAAAGCGGTGCCAGAAAGCGAGCGTTCTGTGAAATGACGCACGCTTATCAATCGATTGACCTAAATAAGATGCGATGCTGACGGCCTCATTACACGAAATTGAATGAGGAGATAGAGGTAATTGATAAATAATTCAACGCTTACTGGCCTACATGCACGCAAGATAAGATTTAGCTTCTTCTCTAGGCAAGATCATGCTACAAGACAGAAAGCAGCATTGTTGTGTAGCACGGATGCAAACTTCTGTGCTAATATAGGTAGAGTTTGGGTAATTATAATGCGATCAATGAGGAGCAAAGAAAGCACTTGCTTTGTGCAGCAACACCGAATCACATTGTTGTTGCGCGCGCTGCTGTTTGAACATGGCGAGCAACAGCACGCTCTCCACATTCGTTGTGCAGATGCTGCTAAAAACAATTACACATCGGGGCACAAAGGAAAACTGGTTTAGCAGATCCTCTCTATACAATACGTTAATTGTCTCTAATCAAGTCCTAACTCAACCGAGCGCATACTCTCCAACTTCATTTTCAATAAATCTGGGTCTGCATTAATTTCTCAATGATATATAGCTAGAACGATGCTCACTATATCTCCTTTTTGTTATCGTCATTTGTTTCCATAAGCAAATAGAATTTTATTACAAAATTTTGGTCTAACTTTTATCGACTCTGACAATTTTTCAATGCTTTCGACTGAGATACCGAAACTGGGGATAAGATGATTATTCCTTAGGGGAAATCAGGTTTTTTTAATACCAAAATTGCTTCCAGTACATACGTCAAAATTTAAATAGATTTTTAACTTTACACTATTTTAGCAACTAAAATTTAATTTAGTAAAACAAAAAAAGATAATCAAATAATTAAGGGCTTGCATTAATAAAACTAATAAATATAAAAGACAAACGCGTATAAGTATTCTTGTTTGTGTCTGTCTATGTGTTCAAAAATAATAATTTTAATCTTTTAAATAAGGAATTTGCATAGGAATTGTCCTATCATATATCACCAACAACCGCCTCGAATTTTTTTCTGCAAAAACTTATGATAGCGAAAAATACAATGTTAGCACAAAAAATATTGATTTACAGTAGACCCTCGTTAACGCGGACCGTGACCGAGAATACAAATGTCTGCCCTCATAGGCTTACAGGCAGCCATTTTATTTGTTTTTATTCAATAGATAGTTCGCGGTTATTCTAAATTTTGACGGGATTCCAAAGCTTGTTGTGTCTATATCAAGTTTTGAAGTGTTCACCTCTATTTTTCTTGCAAAATGCCTGGAAGACGTACAGCCAACGCTCGAAAGCTTGTCACTCTATCGCGAGTTTGTAAGGATGCAAATTTGTAAGATGTGCGCAACGATGATGCGGTGCAAGGGTTAGTGGCATTGCTATTCAAGATGCTGCTCAAAAGTTAGCCAGACATGATTTTACTGCTAGTGATTATGGCGAATGGGCATGTGCTTTGCGATAAAGTGTTGCATGGGGAAACAGACAGTGCCCCTCTGTAAGTCGGACAACTTAGCGAGGGGCTACTGCAATAAAATAATAAAAACATAATTCGACTTTTTGGCGTGATCGTCTAAATGAGTGTTATAGCAGGACCCTTGAGATAAAGTCGTAAAATAAATGAATAGATTTGTATTACTTCTTTAATTTTTTTTATAAAAAAAGGTTTTGCTTCTATTTCAAAGGAAATTAACAAATTATATCATTTCAAATAAGAGTTTATCAAGGAAACACAGACTTAAGAGAAAAAACGAAAACCAATATAAGATTGAATAAAAGGGATACTGAATTAAAAAACGTAAAACTAAGAAAATACCTGAATTAGGATCTTCCATTGTAACTCGCTTTTAAATAGGATTTGCAGTGTTCTAAAACAATGTATTATGTAGAAATAAAGCAGTATAGGTAGTTGTAAAAAATATGATAGTGCTTTTATTAAATCAAATTTTTTGGCAAAAAGATGTAAAATTGTCGGAAAGAAATTATAAATAAATAATTATCTATAATTACTATAATTATTGCAGAATAATTTTCGATCGCTGGCAAAAAATGCTGATCTTAGAACACTAAAATACGATAAAGGTAACACGAGTGATAAAACTTGACATTATACAAACGTTAAAATGAGAATTATACTGAAACTTTATGAATATGAGAATGCAGTTCTTCATGTGGGGTCGGGATTAGATTTTCTGCTTTTTTTAAAGCCAAATTCAGAAAAACGTCTCACCTGTTATATACACGTGATTCCGATACATGGGTGGGTATAAACTTAAAAGTAGCATACAAGACGAGTACGGGCGGCTATAAGTTTAAAATGTCACAAGACTGATATAGACGCATTTTGCAAAATTTGATGTACATTTATCATAAAGTTCTACTGAACATCACCATAGATGTTGCTTGATTACGGGTTTTTCTTAAATAGAAAGCTATCACAAGCTGTTGTGAATTCATATACGCTGCAACTTGATGTATGATGCGTTCAGCAGATGTGCTATAACGGGGGTACGTTGACTAGACCCGGCCATCCGCGCTATAAAGGGACTACTATAATTATAGCAAAATAAAATAAAAAATTTAAAACTAAAATCTATTGAATTTAATTCTCCATATTCTTCATAAATGTTGGGAATGAATGGAAGATTAAGTACTCAAAAACGATGTCAAGTTCAATCTTACTACAAAAAACAAAAGGGGGTGTAGACAAGCGTGCTTGATAAAATTTTAAACGATTATGGCTTTAGCCGGTGCAATGCCCTAGTCAGGGCTTCAGCTAAGAATGAGCGCTGCGATTTCCATTGCCGAAGTTTTACGAGAGAGGAATTTCCTAAACGCACACGATAAAGGTTGGAAGAGTTCAAAACACAGCAAAAGGCCACACATTAGACACCAAGATTCAGAAACACTTTAATCTCCACCCAAGAACACACATCAAACCTAGAAGCCTAAACAGCAAACCAACAACACACACCCAGGTATGAAAACGCCATATTTGATGACAACACTAACATCACATTGGCGAAATAAGGAAGAAAAATAGGATCAAAAAGACAAAAATAAAATTATAAGCACACAAGCTGTCGCAAATTATCTCTACACCAGGGACGCACATCCGCAAAATTATTGGGGGGGGGGGGGGGCGAAATTTTTTTGTTGCAATTTTCCAAATTAGTGGTCTGGAAATACCACAGGAGACCAAATATTCAAGCAATCCTTTAAAATAGAGTGTATTCAGCGCATACGTAAATTTATAAGACAAGTTTATATTTTTTTTTACAAAATTAGTGAATTTAAATACTATACTTCCAGCGAAAATATTTTAATTGAATTTACATATCGAATATAGTGCACAGAAAAAATGCCCAATTAAAAAGTAGGAAAAAAATGACCCAACACAAAAAATTATTAATTAAAATTTTTAAAAGATATGTCAAATAAAGATTTTTTGCAAAAAAATGTTAACTTTTCATCTAAAACATTTAAATTTTAGATTAAAGTAAACTAAAAAACTCAGCATACGACAATTTTTTAAATACAAATTTTTTTTTATAAAACAGCAAATATTTTTGGACTTTGTGTGTATCAGAACATATAGAACCTTTGCTATTGTTTTCAAGACGTTATAAAGAAAAAACCCTATAGATTAAGAAATTTAGCCTTTCAAAACGGTACCAAATAAAAATATTTGTATAATTAAAAAAATCCTGAAAATCAAAAATTAGGGGGAATTTTTTCCTACTTTTTAATTGGGGGCATTTTTTCTTAGGGCATTTTTACCTACAACCATCGAATATACACTAGTTTTAAAAAATCCAAAAATATTAGGGGGTGGAATAGGCTTTTCATTTGAAAAATGAAGTAGTCTACCAGGCACATTACAGGAATTGATGAAAGGATATTTGATTCATAGAGAAAACAAATAACTGAAGGTTAAATGGTTTTATGAGTGAATGTAGTCTAAAGGCAAAGAGTCTACTAGACACCCTGCGATGTTTATATGAAAAAATGTGATTGATTCAGGGGTAAGGGTATAAAACGAAGTTAATAATTCTGTAAACAAAAAATTAAGATCGCATTATTTAATTTTACTTAGCATCATTCAAAAATAGTTTAAAAGCTAAATTGATACAAGCTACAAAAAGTAAAATAACTGTTAACATTTTGCAATGATTTGCCTTTTATAATAACTTTTAAGGAAAAAAAAACCTATCAGAACAAGTTATAGAGCTTCAACAAAAACTAAAAAATTTTAGAGCATAACTTAAGTTTTTTGAAAACTAATTTGACGTATCCCCTACAGCATACTCTATGGGTGGCATGGCAGGTTGGTTGAGATGATGGACATAGCACAGAAGCATCTGGATTCCTCATCGAAACGAATTTATTCATAGTTTGACATAAGGGGTACGTACAGTCTTGCCAATGAAAAAACATCCGCTGCACCTTACCTTTTACTCAAAATTTAAAAATTTGCTACATAATTAACATAAGAGAAAGGAAACAAAATAAACCAATAAAGCAATTTTCACCATTTTAAAATGGGACTGTCTGTTCTCAGAATAATTTCTAAATAATAGGAGGCATAAAGAATTAGAGTTTATTTGATATTTTCAAGTTTTTATAAGCAGCAAAAGCCAACGTTTAAGTAGCTTTTAATTTATATTTAATTTTATATTTATATTTTTTTTTAGTTTAAGCCCTTATAATTAAAAAAATCATTTAAATAACGGTCGACAGACATTTGGCCCCCTGACAAATTGTCTCATAGGCTATTAGTTTCATCAATCTTTGCTTATGTGTAAAATTATTAAATTTTTTTTATATTCTTGTTTATTTTATCTTTATTAAATTATTTCAAGTTAATCAATTTGCCTTAATTTTTTAGAATTGTCCATGAGACAAACTTATGAAAATAACGGGGCGAATTGTCCATGAAACAAAATGTCTTATGAAAATAACGGGGCGAATTGTCCATGAAACAAAATGTCTTATGAAAATAACGGGGCGAATTGTCCATGAAACAAAATGTCTTATGAAAATAATGGGGCGAATTGTCCATGGGACGAACTGTCTTATGAAAATAATGGGGCGAATTATCCATGGGACGAACTGTCTTATGAAAATAATGGAGCGAAATGTCGGAGGACCAAACTAATATAAATCAAAGTATACGAGAAAAGAAAAGCATTGCGTTTTTTTGAATATTTGTCTACAAATAAAATTCTGACAGCTGTCATAAATAGATCAAGTACATTTTTAACAGCTGAAACATATTTTTATTATAATAATCAACAAATTTTCTTAAAAAAAGTGATTTGATTATGTACAGTTTTACTTATAAAATTTAACAATCGAACATTATAAAAGATATCTCTGCTCAAATATTAAGCAAATAGAGTATTCTTGCTTTTATACTGAATTGATAATCAAAATATTCATTGCCAAATAACTATTGAAAAAAATAAAGTTTTTAAATGTTACAAAATGTAGCAAACGTAGTGAGAAAGATTAAGTGACTTTTTTTGAAAAAAATTCTTAGCGCGAGTCTAACTATATTCATTGATATAAAATTGTTAGACAGAAGCAGTGGCGTAGCTTTTGCTAGTTGATAGAAGGGGCACAATTTAAAAACAAAAAACTTGCGCAACATTATTTATACTTTCTTAATCCTTTCATTGGAGAAATTTTCAAAAACTTATATCGTTTAAGTTGCATGGGGGCACCATGCGGTACATAGGAGTGTGGGCACGGCCCCTCATGCCACAGCCTATCTAGGTCACTGGAGAGAATAGAGCTTGAATGAATGATTGAGTTTTAGCAGAGAAAGCGGAAGAGAGAAAGAGAATCACTATGACAGATGAGAAAATCTAGTGGCTCATCAACATGTGTTTGCTCAAAAATACTAGAAAGAGGAGACACTGTGATAAACATTGCTTACTTATTGTGTGCATATTGAAGCAATGGATTATTTCGGAAATGTGGTTCGCTTCATTTTTAATTGACAATCAAATTTTATTTATGACTTTCTTGCTATCGATGAGCAGTTTTTCCAAGTAAAACAAGACGTTCATTCACTCAATTTATACCTTCAAACCAGATAAGTATAGTAAAAAATTGTGGCTTATCATTGATATCAAAGCTAAGGATATGCTAAACGGCTTTCCATATTTGGGCAAAAATGGCCATCTGAATACGCTGTGATGAAACTTATGGATCCTTATTTGAACAGGGGTAGAAATGCAACGCACGATAATTTTTCACTTCTTCGAAACTAGCAAAAGAGTTTGAAAGAAGATAACAACTCTTGGCACTTTAAATAAAGTGAGAAGAGAAGTCCTAAATCTTCGAGGGGCCCCTATCAAACGAGTGCTTTGAGAATGAAGATGTAAGCTCGACAGGGAAAAAGAAAAAATATTTTTTGCAATAACACAAAATACCGTGTATATGTATTAGATCAAATGATGGCAAGAAAATCAGTACACACCTTTTATAATTTGCTTGATTTGACAGCAATAAACTCAACAATGCTTTATAATGAAATATCTCCTTTGGCTCTTCCAGTAGTTCACAAAGAACCAAACCTATAACATATTTTCTCAATTGTTATAAAAAAATAAAATTATGTTCAGAGTCAGTTGCTGTTATGAAAGAATATAATGTAAAAAGACACTATATTTCCAAACACTCATATCTCTTTATGATAATCCGTAGAAAACAAAAATTCGAAAAACTGATCAAAGATTTGAAATAACAGCAGAAAATATTCGTCAATA